>CM059338.1:686185-796185 GCA_030340685.1 Protosalanx chinensis | reverse complement strand
GGAGTCCCTTCGCTTCCTGGGCACCACCCTCTCCCATGACCTTTAGTGGGAGCTGAACATCAGCTCACTTATAAAGAAAGCCCAGCAGAGGATGTACTTCCTGCGGCAACTGAAGAAATTCAGCCTGCCAAAGACAATGATGGTGCAATTCTACACTGCCATCATCGAGTCCATCCTCACCTCCTCCATCACCGTCTGGTACGCTGCTGCCACTGCCAAGGACAAGAGCAGACTGCAGCGTATCATACGTGCCGCTGAGAAGGTGATAGGCTGCAA
The DNA here is from genome assembly GCA_030340685.1 of Protosalanx chinensis. Classification (NCBI taxonomy): domain Eukaryota; kingdom Metazoa; phylum Chordata; class Actinopteri; order Osmeriformes; family Salangidae; genus Protosalanx; species Protosalanx chinensis. The sequence continues at coordinate 795,909 of CM059338.1, read as the reverse complement.
CCTGCCATCCCTTGAGGACCTGCACACTGCGAGGTCCCTGAAGCGAGTGAGGAGGATTGCGGCCGACTCCTCCCACCCTGGACATTCTGTACTTCAGCTGCTCTCTTCTGGCAGGAGGCTGGGATACCCATCCCACTTTGTACTTATGTTATTTGTATCATATCTGTAGTGTATTTTACTTTGTATTCTGCCACAGTGAATTCTATGTTTGTTAATCTTGCATGGTGAATTAACCTCATTCTGATTCTGAATAAAAGAAATAACACTCTGAAGGGCAAAGTGACTTGATTATTAAAATCACACTTTTTTACATAAATTAGGTCTGGTTTCTGAACAAAATTCAGTTTTGATCGTCAGGCTGGCGACAGACTATTACATTTACATTTTTGAATGACCACTATTTGATACTTTTGTTGAATCATTGTTGAGTTGTATATATATCTCCATTCTTCAAACTCAGGCAGAAGCATTCTGTTTAAACTACCTAAAAAACTAGTTTGTCTTTTATCTTGTTCCTTTTAAATGGTCAAAGCGCATACGTGCATTAACACTTTCTGTCAATTGCAGCATTGATGCTTTAGAAAGCTAAATCTCTCGCTCTGTGTAAACTTGATTTGTTTTCTTTTCCCTCTAGTATGTACACACAGTTGTGGATAAGACAGATATATATTTTCCAAGTACAACTACTAAATAAAGATATTTTTGGTCCATTTGAAACAGACAATGACAGCAACAAGCCCAGATGTGGTCGGACCAGCAGGCAGCTGCACTATTCAAGGCAAGCTGTCATCCAGGCCCTGTAAACCACAGCTCAGATCTTATTAGTGCTTGAGGCGTCGATAAAAAAACGCTGCCAGACAGACGACTGTGATGACGACCACAGTGAGGACCCCTACAGCCACGCCCAGTCCCTTAGAAGAGTCTGCAGCACTGCCAGACTGAGCTGGAACACAGCACAGGTATAAGTAAGTAATAAGCAAGCAATAAGGTATCAGTAAGTAATAAGGTATAAGCAAGTAATAAAGTTTAAGTAAAACGCTAACATAGACATGTGACTCAAATAAAATCTCAGTGACTCTCAGTTTGCTTGATTACTGATTCATTCTGCCAGCTCAACCAGTAATGAATCTGTAATGAATCTGTAACTACGCCACAGGAACCAACTATGGGTGTTCTTTTTAAGCTTTAGACTTTATCGTATTGAAAACTTACCCTCATCTTTAGGTGCCAGAACTGAAAGGACATTAAACAAGATAAATAGTTAGTGTTAAGTATTAGACGTAAAGTCAATATGAATGTTTAAAATAATGTTATATTTTTCTATTTTGTTGAGGGAGCACTTACTGCTTTCCGCTTTTGTAACAATGGGCACGCGAGTGGAAAGGGTAGTAGATTCTGTCACTCCGTTTTCAGCCAAGTCAGTATCAACACTCCTCCTCTTCCTGTTACATTGCTGCATATGGAGAAATATTTCACCTTACCAACCTTCTGCATATCATAGAATCGAAAGGTTTTAGATGATTCCCTGCTCCAGCACACCTGATTCTAATTATGAGGCTTCCACAGAGCTTGATAACAACCCTTCATTATAATCAGGTGTGCTGGAGCAGGGAAACATCTAGAACCTCGAGGACCAGGGTTCCCAACCCCTGTGTTTGACTAAGGATTAATTTGAACTGGTTTTGAAGATGTCATTGGTGTTGTTCTGTACTTGTGTGTCGAATGTGTGTGAGTGTTTTGTCTGGTTTGTCACAGGGCTGGAGGACAGGAGGTCAGCTCACCCTGAAGGTGCTGCAGGTGCTTCTCTCACACAGCCTGGTGATGCAGTGTAGGTAGTAGGTGGAGACCGTCTGGTTCTGCTGCTCCAGGAAGCGGAAAGCCGGGAAGTTGAAGCGGGCGTTTTGACTCTCTCCGTTCTGGGTCACGTTTGTCATCAGATCCCTGGAGCAACTGTTTCAACACAAGGCGAGGCAGCGGGAACCATTTACTTTGTAGTAGACTTGATCATTACATTGAGATAGCTATGATAAAACTGATGTAGTTGAGGCAAAATGTAGCTTAATACTCGTGGGGATTTTTGTCAACATAACCAAATGACTGAAGTTAGTTTCAGACAAAGGACAGCCACTTCTTATCCAGAGCAACTTCCAGCACATAAAGGGACATTCCCCCTGAGGGTGAGGTGCCTTGCCCAAGGACACAACATCATGTTGCCTTGGCCAGGAAATCGATGACCTTCTGCTCAATAGTCCGATGTTCTATGAATAGACCACCTGACTCTACTTTAGAATGTATAATCTCAGACATGCTGGAGATCATCTCAATAGAGATTGGCTGTTGTATCTTGTCTAAACCACTTTTTATCTTCTTCTCACAAATAAAATGTATATTGCATTAGTATGTAGTTTAAACAGTTCACGTTTTGCCACGTATTTTTTTCCTGAAAAAAAGGGAGGAAGACCTACGAGACAAACAGGTTGAAGTAAGTTGAGTTGGTAGGATAAGGAGACGTGGAGGCGTAGCATCTGTCAAGAAGCACATAGTACCTAGCAGGAAAGAAAGGCTTCATTAGAATTAATGAGATAAGAGGCAATAGACAGTAAGAAAAGTGTATTACTATTTCAAATGCAAACATTCTGTCAATCCATCTGTTGGATGGTAATTATAGTAAAGAATTAATGCTGCAAAATCCCCTTTGGAGCCAATAAAGAGAAAAGTTGAAGAAGTCTTACTGTGCTGTCAGGTTAGTGGCCTGGACCTGGACGAAGACCTTAGTTCTCAGTTCGATGCCCAGAGGAGGAATGACCAGTGGGGTGGTGTAGCTAGAATCCTGAGGAGAGAAAAGGAAGAACATGACTGGTCTGAATGTGCAGAAATGTCTAAAACTCAGCCAAGCATGGAACCACTGATGTCAACATGCGTTGATGATTCATGAGGCTCAACAACTGACTTACTGCATAGAGCGACATGCTCAAAGTACTGATGAAACTTGATTTACTGCATAGAGCGACATGCTCAAAGTACTGATGAAACTTGATTTACTGCATAGAGCGACATGCTCAAAGTACTGATGAAACTTGACTTACTGCATAGAGCGACATGCTCAACGTACTGATGAAACTTGACTTACTGCATAGAGCGACATGCTCAAAGTACTGATGAAACTTGACTTACTGCATAGAGCGACATGCTCAACGTACTGATGAAACTTGATTTACTGCATAGAGCGACATGCTCAAAGTACTGATGAAACTTGACTTACTGCATAGAGCGACATGCTCAACGTACTCATGAAACTTGACTTACTGCATAGAGCGACATAATCAACGTACTGATGAAACTTGACTTACTGCATAGAGCGACATAATCAACGTACTGATGAAACTTGACTTACTGCATAGAGCGACATGCTCAACGTACTGATGAAACTCCCGTTGTTGTCTTTCACAGCAATGGAGGATGCTGACCTAAAGTTAGAGAACAGGGAATCAGTGATAAAGCACAGTGAGACATAAAACAACGTTCAGTAGCTGATTTTGCATGTATTGATACATTTAAAAAGTGCTGGTCTGAGAAACTCAGTACAGTCAGAGTGCTGGATTTTGGCAGTAGAACACATATCTCTTAAAACACCATGTCATGATTCATCTGAAGGGGTGACAATCCCCCCCAAAATATATCAGGAATGGCAGATCATAGCTTTCATTCACAGATTATTCTATGAATTGTTTAATGCTTTCGTACGTATCACGTTACGGATACGATCTAATTTAGCAAGAGATTAATTGGTGTCTTCAGTTTTTGTTGTTAGTCCCCAACATTAAACATGTAAGAAATTAAATGGTTCTATATGAATTAATACTGCTGATGGTTGCTTTTGGCAATGCTAAGGTCCAAAGTGATGATCTTACACATCGATTCTGGTGTTGTTGATCAGATATTCCAGGGGGTAGGCACAGGAGTAGTAATACTTGAGTTCAGCATTGTAGGTGACGGTTCCTGTTGTGGGGTCGTACGATCTCACCACACCACTGATGTTAACAGTTTGAATGTTGGAGAAGTCAGAGAAAACTCCAGTCCCTGGCGCGCTGGTTGTCTGCGTACATTGTGAAAAAGAAAGGCTTTAAAAGGCTTTAAAATAGTTCATAATCTGTTTAGTTTTCACAACATTGGGACGACATGTTTGTAGTAGTAGCATTGATAGTATACATGGTAGTTTAAAGAGCTGTGGGATGTGGTTCAAGCACAGAACATGCATAGAATGTGTGTTTCATGGTTCACTTACCATGAAGACACTACCACAAGCATTTGTCATGTTCAGAGGAAACCTGTACTTCACGACAGGTGGGGTCACATTTGTGCTGAGGGTTCCTTTGCAAGCTGGGTCATTGAACATGTTGTTGAGGATGAGAAGAGACTCGTTGTAGCCGGTGTAGATCACAGGGCAGACGAGGATGGACAGGCCCATATAATCTGTCCCGCAGTCCACTGAAATGTCAGTGTAGGCTACAAGTGCAAAATAAGGTTAACCAGATTTAGAAAGATCAGTTATCTGCTTCCTAAACCTCAGCCAAGTTGTCATGTTTGTGCATTGAAATTCTACACAGCATGATGAAGGGTAGAAACCATACAAGAAGTAGAGTATACTTAACAACATGCAAGGTTTAGCTTCCAGCAAGCCAATCACATTCATTTCAATTCATTTAAATTATGGTTTAAATGACATCTGGTGCATGTATGAACCATCAAAACCACCAGAACCACCATGTATCACAGGAACTAGAGATTTTGCACAAAATGCATACAGGCAAACCAGATGATTCACTGGAAATACCTGGACGTCTGTAGGTTGATCCACAATCACTGATCAGGAATTGGCAGCTTCTGGCCACCAAGCAGGTCAGGACAAACAAACCAAGATGCTGCATTTTTCTGAGTGGCTTCACAGTCTCTGGAATGAGAAGACAGTGTGAAAGGGTCAAGTTAAACAACAACATTTCAATGAAGTTTGCAAAGATTACTGTGAATCCTGAAGATGTTTGATAAGCAATGCTTCTTAGTTAAGTACCTACCTTGGAAATCCCACTGATTTTCTTTAATGTGTTTTCTTTGGTTGTTCAGTTATTTGCAGGAATGCTTTTTATACACAGACCTCCTTCTTGTGATTGGACAGAAAGAAGGTCGATTTTTGGCGTGTCTCCTTTTTGGTTGACGTTATTGGAACAGTTGCATTGTGACGGGGTGCCAAAGTTCAGTCCTAAGGGCTTTTTCTGAAACCCAACGCATCATAAGTCTTTGGAGAGGGAATTGAAAACAATGTTCTGGTGTCTTTGTTATTCTCCTTAGAAAACATGAATTCCCATGGCATGCACGTGACAACATATGAAAAACGTGTGGAATCCTTGGGGAACATGCATTATACTTGGGTGTCGTTTGGGAGTATTTCTGTCCCAACAGCATGAGCTTCATCATGATCTAGAGATGATCCCATGAGAGCAGGTTTGACCCAGAGGATTCACCTGTTGAGTACAGCTCCTTATCCAGAGTTGTTCTTTTGGAAAAAAAGAAGACATTGTGTACACTGACACTTGTGACCTTTCAGACAAAAACACCACAACAGTTGGGTGTTTCACACTCACCGTTATTGTTTTAAAACTCAAATTTGTGAGATTCTTTTTTTGTTGCTAAAATCCTCACACCTTCAAAAATATGGCAAACCTCAGAATTATCAGTGACAATTCATTGAACATGTGTCTGTGAAATATCCCCACTGTGGGACTAATAAGGGATAAATGATCTTTATTCTTCGTCTTTTCTCAGTTTTTAGCCGCAGGTGAAGTAAGCTGTGCCAAGTCCTCACAAACAGACTGGCTGATCTTCAAACTTTCCTACACCCAAGGTCTTCATCAGGCACGTGTTCAGAGCTAATAGACTTTGTTTCCTAAGCCGAAGAAGGATCCTTCTCTGGGAACTAGAGAATCAGATATTGGAAACACTCTCTAGTGATTCCCCTCCTCTGATAGCTGTCGAGATAAAGCGTCTCCTAAATGAATAAATGTAAATATCAAGGCATTTTATTGATGTGATTTGCTTCAGATTATTCCATTTAAATATATTGCAAAAGATTGATTGTTTAATGTCAGTATTACCTTAATGCAGTTATGATTTATAAAGCCATTCTTAATATTATGTAAATTGGGAAATCGTGGAAGAAAGGTAGGTTTGACTTTGTCAATATGACTGTTCTGTTATTGTTATTTTTTTCCTATTTTCAAATCCCATCAGAGGTACCAGTGTACCAGTAAGGCATGTAAATATAATACACCTCAAACTGCAATGACAACTGGCACCTACACAAAATAAATACACTAGAATCCTATAAGGAAGAATAAAAACCAAAAACATAAATTGATTCAGTGTTTATTTAGAAATACAGCACTGTGCACACTTCAATTAAGTGAAAGTGCAATATTTGAAAAATGCACACTTGCACACAGGGAATGGAAGAATACAACATTCAACCCCTAAATGACACATTCATGAGGTGGAGCCAGAATATTTTATTCTGATAACAGAACAATACCATGTGGGGTAAATATACAATTTGATTAACAATCCCACAGTGCATACATTACTATTATTTTGTTAGATTAAAGTTTTTAGGGAGCGTATTCAATTATCTATGAATTGATTAATCACCATATTACGCCTAGTCAAGTCTCACAACATTAATAAATTACAAATTAATTTAAACTAGAATGAAACTTTATCATGTTTTAAGTTAGCTCTAATACAACCCATATGTTAACTGGTCTCTAACTATTCAGAAATGGATTAAATATAATCCCAGTCTTTTCTGGGTTGCTTTATCTAAGCCAATTATAGTATTTAACATTGTACGAAGGTCCATCAATTTCAAGAGCTCTTTTGTTATGTATGTTAGGGAGGGACACTACTGATATTTCATCCATTAAAGGAGAAATGGGAGGATACACTATATGAGAGATAGACAGGTTACACTATATGAGAGATAGACAGGTTACACTATATGAGAGATAGACAGGTTACACTATATGAGAGATAGACAGGTTACACTACATGAGAGATAGACAGGTTACACTACATGAGAGTTAGACAGGATACACTACATGAGAGTTAGACAGGATACACTACATGAGAGTTAGACAGTTACACTACATGAGAGTTAGACAGGATACACTACATGAGAGATAGACAGGTTACACTACATGAGAGTTAGACAGGTTACACTATATGAGAGTTAGACAGGATACACTACATGAGAGTTAGACAGGATACACTACATGAGAGTTAGACAGTTACACTACATGAGAGTTAGACAGGATACACTACATGAGAGATAGACAGGTTACACTATATGAGAGTTAGACAGGATACACTACATGAGAGATAGACAGGATACACTACATGAGAGTTAGACAGGATACACTACATGAGAGATAGACAGGTTACACTACATGAGAGATAGACAGGTTACACTACATGAGAGATAGACAGGTTACACTACATGAGAGATAGACAGGTTACACTACATGAGAGATAGACAGGATACACTACATGAGAGATAGACAGGTTACACTACATGAGAGATAGACAGGTTACACTACATGAGAGATAGACAGGTTACACTATATGAGAGATAGACAGGTTACACTACATGAGAGATAGACAGGTTACACTACATGAGAGATAGACAGGATACACTACATGAGAGATAGACAGGTTACACTACATGAGAGATAGACAGGATACACTACATGAGAGATAGACAGGATACACTACATGAGAGATAGACAGGTTACACTACATGAGAGATAGACAGGTTACACTACATGAGAGATAGACAGGATACACTACATGAGAGTTAGACAGTTACACTACATGAGAGATAGACAGGTTACACTACATGAGAGATAGACAGGTTACACTACATGAGAGATAGACAGGTTACACTACATGAGAGATAGACAGGATACACTACATGTATATCTTGTCATCCACCCTGCATGTTGCAACAGAAAAGAAGTAGCTGAGGTATTGAATATAAATGGCATCTGACCCAACTAGGAGACTGTGTGGGTCAAATCCTCATTATAACTTAACACCAGCAAAAACAAATCATCTGTCTTTAATGAAGTTGAAACAAAAATCCCAACAAGAACAAAACACATCCTGAATGATTTTCCTCTCTTAACGATTACGCTGACACTGATGAAAAGTGTTCATTATAATGAATAGTAAACTACAATACAGGCACTTTCACTCATAAACTCATTCGTATATGTGGTTATGGAGGTTTTAAGTAGAACGGCAGCAGAGATCAGGTTGTCAGTTGAAAGTTGGGTTCCGGATGCCAGACATGATGGTGGACGGAGCTCTCTTGCCTTTGAGGAGGGTGAGGGAGAAGATGAAGAAGCAGAGACTCATTACTCCCAGGATGATGATGCCTGAAATGAGGGCGCTGGTCACTGTGTTCATCCCAAACACTGGACTGTTCAACTGGGCTAGAATCAACAACAACAACACAAAGACACAAACATGAGACATTTTCAACTGTTTTGGGCCTGTTGTCTCTGAGTAGCACCAAGGTATGAACACATAATCATCCACAAATCCACTTTTTTTTTGACAGATATACTCATACATACACAGATGAATCAGGACAATGGATTGCAGCTCAAGCTAATTAGACCCTATTAAGAGGCGGTCAAATGCATGTTTCCTGATGCATGTAGCTGGTTAAGGTCAGGGTGAGTTCCTACTCTTGAATTTCTAAAACTCTTGATAGATTAGGGGGTAGGGGAAATCGGTGGCTTACCATGTTGTGAATTGTTGGTGGGAGTTTCATCTGCAAAACATAACAAGGGTGTTTAAAAGGATGTTCTAGGCAGTTGCTATGCATGAGTCAACAGGAAACCCTAAGGCTTTGCAACAATATATGGTAGCAAGTAACCATCTACCTTTTGTCTAATGGGGACATTGTTAGAGAACATGTGGTGCTAAGGTTGCAAAACTGATCACTGCTTTCTGATGATTTGGACAATAGGGAACAGAGATGGGGGGAGGAGGAGGAGGAGGAGAAACTTTGTGAGCAGTACCACTCCTGGTGATGATGGGTCCAGCAGTAATGACAGCGTTTCCGGAAGCAGAGGTGGATTCGGCGATCTCAGACACATCTCTCTTCTTTCTGCTCCCACAGATCTGTAAAGGTGGTTAAAATATGATACAGACTGTCGATGAATCACTTAGATCCATCACTAGAACACGAGTTATTTTGGCCTGCTGGCTGTTTTCCACTTGACTGCAGAGTGTAAGAATGGCCTTTTTGACCAAGTGCAGTTCCTCTGTCTCCTAGCACTCACAGGCATGAGCATGGGGCAGTCGTCAGCTCGACACAGCTTTGTGACACAGTGCAAGAACACGGTGGACATCTTCTGGTTCTTGTGCTTGACGAAGCGAAATACTTCAAAGGCGAACCTTCCCATGTGACTCTTTCCGTTCTCGAAAACTGTCGTCTGAGGGTCTTTTTCGCAGCTGTCTCAGAGAGAGGAAAAAGATCATTTGATAACGAACTATGGAAAAATAAGAAGCCATTAATTTATTTTTTTATAAATGTTTTTAAGTGCAGATTCACCTAAAGAAAAGGTCATAGCGAAGGTCATCATTTGGATTTCCAGAAGGGGTGGTGTAACAATAGTCCATAAGAACATTCCATCTATTTTTGTCAGAAAATAAGACAGAAAATTGTTTATGATCAGGAAACAACATTATTTAAGGACAAACTGCATGAACAATGTGGATTTTAATGTCACTTTTTAAACACAGACAAGCCTGTCGTATGTTATGGCTTCCTGTGTACTATTTTCCCTGGTTGCTATGGTACCTACGATGAAGCAGCGGTAGGAACAATGTGTCGGATACACAAAGGTGCGTCTTAGATGAAGAGAGAAATACGATACACAATACACAAAAAATGCATTTGTTGTCAATAAATGTAAGTCATTGTGTCAAATCTCACTCTTCCCTATTAATCTAAACATCATAATTATTTAAAGTGTAGTTGGGCTATATGGCTAACTGTAAACTTAATATAGGTCAATAGTGAGCAGGATTCCCATGCAGACTGCATGTGTCACCTTACTGTCCTGGTTAGAGGGTTTTTTTACTTGCTAAGAAATATTAGACTCTTTGGTGGGGTGTTATTAATATTCCTGTGCCTTTGTTAAGCTTGATCTATGTTGGCCTACTTAGGTGTATTACATTTATCCTATCCCTGATCCTAATACATTTATATTTGTCTGCAGAATATCTGCAAACATTGTAAAATCATTGTAAATCAATGAACACATTAAATACCGGGATGACTAGACTTATAGACTTATAGACTTATAGACTTATATAACCATATAACAAACGACAAAGAGCAACCTCTCACGTTCACTGTTGTGGTTTGATGTGGTCATAGTTGTGTTGTTGTGTGGTTGGTTTTCTCAGTACCTTTTGTCCAGGTTGGTGGCTCTCACTGCAGCAAACACACGTGTCTTCAGTGTCAGACCTGCCATGGGGATGGACAGCTGCTGAATGTACGTGGAGTCCTTTATAATCGAAGACAAAGAAGATCAGTGATGAACCATTTCATTGCTTCTGTATTCATATACTGTGTTTTGTGGATTGTGTGCAGTTCATTTCAGTTGAGGAATGAACATATGGTGCCTTAAAGGGCTTTCATTACTTCATTGCAAGTAACAGTTATAACAGTAGCATCCCTGTGAGTATACACAGCTGTAGAGTAGGTGTTCAGGATACATTTTTCAATGTTTATCTGTGTGTCATCTTTTCTATTCAAACAATCTAAGCTCTCACAGTACAGTCCGATTTTTAAATGGTATTCTGAGATGGTATGTTTTTGCATAGGTGTGCTTTTATGGTAAAAAAAAAAAAAAAAACATTGCTAAGCAGGTTCTGTAGTGTCATTAGCCTGGAGGAATCAATCTCAAAACAGGAAAACATTAGATTAGATTAGATATAATTTATTAAACATATAAACAATCCATGTAAATACAAGACTGAACACACTTTGTGATCATTGTGGATGAAAGCATACTCACATTGTACAGCAGGAGACTCAAGGTGCTGACGAATGTACCGTTGCTTTCCTTCACTGAGATGGCAGCGGCTGACCTTTAAGGAAGAAGGTCTCGCAAGTAAAGAAACAGTTTATGGTCGGACATTAAAAGGTATTCTTTGTTTTTTTATTTTTCAATGTATTGTTTTATTCTTCCATATATTGATGGGGGACATCTATTCTCACACCCGTTTTTTGTTAAACAGCTCTGGAGCAAGTCTAACCCTATTTCCAATGTCACACTTAACCCCTAAAGCAGCCACATAAATGTACACCTAAACACCACTGCCAACAGAATGTTTCTAGTATCAAAGAAGTGACAAAACTGGAGTATATGGATATGGATCAACGTTATCAACACTCCTGACAGAATATTGTTCAGAATTTCTGGTGAATGACAACAACTTACGAAGCCAGTTGGGTGTTGTTGACTAGGTACTCCAGCGGGTAGCTGCAACTGAACTTGTATAGAAGTCCTGGCAGGTAGCTAATGATGGTCGGAGGATCTGGCGTATCAATGTACCCTGATATATTGCCAATCTGGACCAGTGACAGGTTCCCATAAGCATTAGGACCCTGAGCCGTGGAAACCTGCAAAGTGAATCAATGATCAGTACTTGGCCTCTTCCAGTGGAGCCTCCATTATCACAGTAAAGTTCCCTTTAGTAGACTGCAGGAGATAACATCACCCATACTATTAAGCTAATGCACCTGCATACTGCTAATCCCCAATTTGATCCCCCCTCTTATCACAGGATCATCAGCTGTTCAGGAACCCCCCCCCCCCCCCCCTACAGTCTGACTCCATCCATCAACAAAGCGAGAATAGAAAGCTTCCACAGCAAAGGATCCTCTCCAGTCTCTCTATTTAAAAGTCTCTTTCCTGGAAGAAACAATGAACTTTGCAGTTCTCTGTTCCCCCATCATCTTCTTCTCCTTCACAGCTGTCGAGCTTCTCAGGCACAGAAGAAGAAGCTAAATTCAGCTTGTCAACGTCAAAAACATGAGCTCTGTTGAAGCCGTCTGATGATATAGATCTAATCTTGACGGCGAGAGCTGTTCCGATGGTTGAACCTCTTTCTATGCAAGGATTTTTCTTTTCAAGATAAGCCGAGTTGTCTTAGTGGTTATTATTATAACGGATACTTTACTCTCCCTGAAAGGTTCATAGACAACCAACAAAGAAATTCCTCTTAAAAAAAAAATAGAATAGAATTTAGGTGCACTGATGGATTACACAGTACACATCAAGGATGCCTATGACTTTTGATGAAAGCTTGTTTTTAATAACTAGATGAATCAACATTTCATACATTCATCTTAGCTTTCAAATACTTTCAACAAATGATATAACCATGCTATATAGCTTCATGTATTCTTTATTCTGAAATTAATAGTTGTAATGTTGTCCTCCTACCACAAGGGCATTCCCGCAGGTCTCCAACGTGGCTAAGCTGATGCTGAAAAGGACCACAGTGGGAAAGGTGTTGTTGTTGATAAAACCACGGCAGTGGGCATCTCCATGGCGACCGTTGAGGGCCAAATCAGTGTCGATGTATCCAGAGAAGAGAACAGGGCAGAAGTTGATCTTGAGGGTGATGGTCTGTACGCCACAATACACACTAATGTCCCTTTCCGCTGTCACAGAGAACACACACACACACAGAGAAAACACACACAGAACACACACACACAGAACACACACACACCACATACTTGAATTTGGACATTCACATTATTCTGCAAAAGGAGCAGCCACTGAATAAGCATCACGGATATTCTAGCAAATTGTTGGCCAATTTTGAGCTCTTGCAGCCACCGTACTGTACTGATGGAATCTCCAACAGAAGACTGATCTGGCCAGTGTCTATAGAGCAGAGGTCTACTGCTCCCCATGCCTCAAGGCTGGGCTTCAACACACACTACACACAGTTCAAGGGGAAGGTTGGTGGATAGAAAGTGTCGTGTATTTCCAGCCTGTGTCTGTAAATGTCTTAGAATTGATACTAAAAGATGTGTTTGGTTTCCTCACCAGGAAAACGACTGTGGAAGTTAGGGTCACAGTTGAAGCCATTGAATTGTGATCCTACTGACAAAACTTTACTTATAAGCAAAAGGATTAAACATATTCGTTCCATTTCAGCACCTGGTGAGAAGAAAAGAAATGCATGAATGAAAGTTTTTTCTTTTGAATAGAAATGACAAGTAAAATCCAAAGCCATCATCATCAACTAACATAGACTGACTAAGATACCCATGAAATCACACTAATGCAAGGTACCTCATCTACTGTGTTATCATACCTACAGTAAGATCTTATTGACTCTGCATGCAATGTAGACCACTAGCCTCCTTTGGCCCATTTTCTATCCATTTCTGACATCAGAATACTTGCATCTTATAATTACCAGCCAAGGTTTGCCATTGAGGAGGATCAGAAACACTCAGAGTGGAAGAGGTGCTCTGGTAAGTGTCAGTTTAGTATCCAAAGATAAAAACAAGTGGGCTTCCATGAGATACAAAAAATGAAAACCCCTCTCTGTGGTGCTAATGCTAGCGCTAGCGCTACTCACCCTGATCCCTGGAAGTTGGCGAGTCAGCGGTTCTCCATATGAGTGGGACTGCTGCGTGTGATGGAATGATCTGAGCAGCATTCCTACACAACAGCTACAGGAACACGACATGAACCAGGAGGGGGGGGAAAAAGGGAACCGCACATAAGAGATCCATTATTTGAACACGTCAACAAAAAAAAGAGGGCTGTCTGATCGAAACATGGGAAAGTCCATCACATCTGAATGTCTTATACAAATCCTTTCATGGCCACAGAAACATGAGCAGGTTTTGAAGTTTCCCACTCATATCTTTTCGGCTGGATCGTCCTCTGTCACCGCTCACAAACGGCTTGACGCTGCATGAGGTCCTTGCTGTGGGGAATTATCTTTTCATCGCTCCAGCCGAGTGGCTCTGGCTCGCTGACTGAGCCGTCTCTTTCTCTGGGGCCCGATGCTGCCCTGGGCTGAGGGTCCGTGGGCCCCGATATCGTCTGGCTGCTTTTCAGGCTTTGTGTCGGTACCACTTCCATCAGCACATCTCCGGTCTCTGTAATCAGTGGGGCTACGAGCCGCCCCACCTGTTCTCCTCTGATCCCTCAACTTTGACTGGTGCTCCAGGAGCCCCACACAGGGAGAGCAAAGGGGGCTGGGAGGCCCCACACAGGGAGAGCAAAGGGGCCTGGGAGGCCCCACACAGGGAGAGCAAAGGGGGATCGGAGGCCCCAGACAGGGAGAGCAAAGGGGGCTGGGAGGCCCCACACAGGGAGAGCAAAGGGGGCTCGGAGGCCCCAGACAGGGAGAGCAAAGGGGGCTGGGAGGCCCCACACAGGGAGAGCAAAGGGGGCTCGGAGGCCCCAGACAGGGAGAGCAAAGGGGGCTGGGAGGCCCCTCACAGGGAGAGCAAAGGGGGATCGGAGGCCCCACACAGGCTGGTACTGGATTACAGCATCGTATCATCTCCAAAGCATCCCATCCTCCCAGAGCATCTTATCATCCATATGGTTAGCAGAATATGCCAGGGGTTAGACCCGGTGAAAGCCAGGCAAAGCATGGACAGCAACAATTCTGTGAATACGGTGTTTGATAGCTCACTTTAAAATAATTACTTTTAGCCAAACTCTTTTATGATAATATTCCAATTGACATTACTATCACAGAGTAGATACCTGAAATATTTATAATTTCCTCATTTTGTTACTTATCATCTCTTCTCAAAGAACTTAATGGGTCATCAGTTCCTCTGTTATAAGCATATGAATCATCACAGTTCTGCTTTCTTAGCAACACCTTGCAAGGACCAATCACATCACTCTCTCGACTCAAAGTAAATAACAAAAACTAATCATACCATTTGCTCTCCAAGACAGCTTAGATCAGGTCTGATTGAGTCAGACGCTGTTAGGTAATCGCTTTCTAGGAAAAATCTTCTTCAAAAGTACAGGCCTCCTATTTCGTCAAGTGCTGTTCTGCATATCAAGCCATCGTTGTCCATGAAGACGCCACATGAGGACAAATGTCCCGGCCAGGAGTTCCACTTCAGAACCCTGTGTCTCAGTCTTCGCTTCCCTCCTTGGATGGACTGAAGGCAAGAGGCTGATCTCCTCGGTTTTATGGTATTTTCTAAATCAGAGAGAATTGCACCAAAGAAAGTGTTGGTTAAATCTGAGCATGGCATATAGTACAGCGATTCAGTGCGGCCAGATAAGCATCTCCATCGTCAAGACTCCAGCACTTGTCAGTCATTCATTTTTCACAGTTTCATCTGTCTATATGCCCATTCTGCCCACTTGGATCTTATCAGTTTGAAAGCATCACAGGCCTCGCAAACAAGACCACCAAAATCACAGTATTCATAACTGTGGCACAAACTTGAAAACATCTTGTCTATCTGTGTGTGTGTGTGTGTGTGTGTGTGTGGGTGTGTGTGTGTGTGTGGGGGTGGGTGTATGTATGTATGTTTGGAATATAAAATATGAATGTTAAAGATTTTGATAAAGATAATTCTTTGGAGTTACATGCAAACATAAAAGGAAACTACTGTGATTGGTTAGAAATGTTATAGAGATGAGCAAATTACTTTAGGGCAAATATGTTACACACAAACAGTATGAGTGATAACGGTGTGTTTTTGGTCTTATTATTTATACTGATTCATCTGATCAATGCCATGAACAGGTCAAGAGTCTATGGTTTTGATTAGGCTGCAGAAAAGACAGTTCTATCATTTATATTTCACTGGATCTTGGTCAGTAATCAAACTAGTGATCGCTCCTCCCTACAAAATAAGTTATGAAAGTCCTTTATGTAAGGGTAAATCTGGAAGGAGAGTTTTCAGAGAGAACTCTCTTGAAATAGGGCACAAGTCATTCACTGTCTTTGACTAAATGAAAGGACGCGCCGTTTAGCTTTTGTTATGAGGAAATGTCATCACTTGGCAAACTCATCGCTTTATTCCCACTTTCCCCCCAGAGAGGTTAGTGGGCATAAACTTGCCACCCCTTTTAACATCTCTATTGTGCACATGACAATAGCAAAATTCTGAATGAGAAAGTTTCTCTATCAATAGATTTGACTGTAGATACCGCCACAGTTTCACTGTAATCAGAATTTTGGGGGCTGGAAAAAAAATTAAACTGTTTCATTTACTTAAATGTTTTCACGACACATTTAATAACACATAATTGTTGGAACTTTTTTGGGTGATTATCTTTTCTGTTAGTGTCCTTTTTCCATTTCATCTAAAGGACAACAGCCTATATTCCAGATAGTTAACCACTTCTGATAATCCACAGGTGGGAAGTCAAGACTGAACACACAAGTCAGATCTAGTTGCTCACCATATTTACGTGGTTGGCCAAGCTCACATTTGGTGTTTTACTGGAAAGACACAGACGTGTCTGATATAGGGCTCACATGGCAGAAGCACACAGGATGTGTCATTGTCCAGCCTTGAAAGACAAGCCAGCAGGTTTCCACAGTTCACAAACACACCTCTTCACTGCTGCCTGCTACCGAGCTGTGATCCCAGAGAGGATTATTAGAGACAAGGAGAGTGATCACAGGGGTTACCTGCTGATATTTAGAAGAATGCAATACAGAACATACAGTATCAATTCAGGGTTAGGGAAGGTTTTCATCAGCACTGTCCCTTAGGTCTTTAGTGCCATGTGATGGCTTCTATATTAGTGCCATGTGATGGCTTCTATATTAGTGTCATGTGATGGCTTCTATATTAGTGTCATGTGATGGCTTCTATATTAGTGTCATGTGATGGCTTCTATATTAGTGCCATGTGATGGCTTCTATATTAGTGCCATGTGATGGCTTCTATATTAGTGTCATGTGATGGCTTCTATATTAGTGCCATGTGATGGCTTCTATATTAGTGTCATGTGATGGCTTCTATATTAGTGCCATGTGATGGCTTCTATATTAGTGTCATGTGATGGCTTCTATATTAGTGTCATGTGATGGCTTCTATATTAGTGCCATGTGATGGCTTCTATATTAGTGCCATGTGATGGCTTCTATATTAGTGCCATGTGATGGCTTCTATATTAGTGTCATGTGATGGCTTCTATATTAGTGTCATGTGATGGCTTCTATATTAGTGTCATGTGATGGCTTCTATATTAGTGCCATGTGATGGCTTCTATATTAGTGCCATGTGATGGCTTCTATATTAGTGCCGTGTGATGGCTTCTATATTAGTGTCGTGTGATGGCTTCTATATTAGTGCCATGTGATGGCTTCTATATTAGTGTCATGTGATGGCTTCTATATTAGTGCCATGTGATGGGTTCTATATTAGTGTCATGTGATGGCTTCTATATTAGTGCCATGTGATGGCTTCTATATTAGTGTCATGTGATGGCTTCTATATTAGTGTCATGTGATGGCTTCTATATTAGTGCCATGTGATGGCTTCTATATTAGTGTCATGTGATGGCTTCTATATTAGTGTCATGTGCTGAACAGGTCATAATACAACATTTTGAATGGCTCATGGAAGATGATATATACTGACGTACTTGTGCATGTATATTGGCAACTGTTACTGCAACACTATACTGTACACTATACTGTACACTATACTGTTCTTTTTACATTCTTAGCTGCTACTCTGAATGTTGTACTGTATCCTGCTACTGTTGTAAACTGCAACTTCCCGGTTGCGGGACAAATAAAGAATAGTCTTATCTTACACTGTATGGGAATACAGAATAAGACTTACAGTAACACCGCTACGGTATTCCCAGACATGAACACTAGATGTCCTCGTAAGTAAATAAAGTTTCCTGTAACATCCTGTGTGAACTGCTTTCAGAGTACATCTAGCCCCGAGAGCAACCCTTCTGACCAAAGACATGAATAGACCAATAAAGGGCAATTCTATTCTTCTATTCTATTCTATGAATAAAGATGTCTATGCTTCTAACTAGGAGGAGAGGAGAGAGGATGCAGGTCACATGACAATGAATGGAATCCTCTCCTGCATGACATCCTGCTTAGATGCACTAATAAAGATGGAAGAGGCCTCACATAGCCTTTGTTGTGTAGGCAGGTGGACAGGCAGGTAATGGCTGAGGGAGATGTGTATTAGTACTGAGGGATGTGTGTATTAGTACTGAGGGATGTGTGTATTAGTACTGAGGGAGATGTATATTAGTACTGAGGGATGTGTGTATTAGTACTGAGGGATGTGTGTATTAGTACTGAGGGATGTGTGTATTAGTACTGAGGGATGTGTGTATTAGTACTGAGGGATGTGTGTATTAGTACTGAGGGATGTGTGTATTAGTACTGAGGGAGATGTATATTAGTACTGAGGGATGTGTGTATTAGTACTGAGGGATGTGTGTATTCGTACTGAGGGATGTGTGTATTAGTACTGAGGGATGTGTGTATTAGTACTGAGGGATGTGTGTATTAGTACTGAGGGATGTGTGTATTAGTACTGAGGGATGTGTGTATTAGTACTGAGGGATGTGTGTATTAGTACTGAGGGATGTGTGTATTAGTACTGAGGGATGTGTGTATTAGTACTGAGGGATGTGTGTATTAGTACTGAGGGATGTGTGTATTAGTACTGAGGGATGTGTGTATTAGTACTGAGGGATGCGTGTATTAGTACTGAGGGATGTGTGTATTAGTACTGAGGGATGTGTGTATTAGTACTGAGGGAGATGTATATTAGTACTGAGGGATGTGTGTATTAGTACTGAGGGATGTGTGTATTAGTACTGAGGGATGTGTGTATTAGTACTGAGGGATGTGTGTATTAGTACTGAGGGATGTGTGTATTAGTACTGAGGGATGTGTGTATTAGTACTGAGGGATGTGTGTATTAGTACTGAGGGATGTGTGTATTAGTACTGAGGGATGTGTGTATTAGTACTGAGGGATGTGTGTATTAGTACTGAGGGATGTGTGTATTAGTACTGAGGGAGATGTATATTAGTACTGAGGGATGTGTGTATTAGTACTGAGGGATGTGTGTATTAGTACTGAGGGATGTGTGTATTAGTACTGAGGGATGTGTGTATTAGTACTGAGGGATGTGTGTATTAGTACTGAGGGATGTGTGTATTAGTACTGAACAAGTACAGGGAAATGGACAGACTGAAAGAACATGGTGATCATCAGTACATGTCTGTGTTTCCCTGGCTTGAATTGAGCGTTTGTAGGATGTGTTCTGCAGACAAGTCTGAACTACCTAACAGGATTATCACATACTGCTGTCCATTCAACTGTACTGCTGTCCATTCAACTGTACTGCTGTCCATTCAACTGTACTGCTGTCCATTCAACTGTACTGCTGTCCATTCAACTGTACTGCTGTCCATTCAACTGTACTGCTGTCCATTCAACTGTACTGCTGTCCATTCAACTGTACTGCTGTCCATTCAACTGTACTGCTCTCAACTGTCCAAAAACCCAACTCATAAGACCAACATCATATTTTATTAGAGTGTACATTTTCAAATGAAAGGTTTAACTTTGTATCCTCTTACCATTAATCAGGGCCACTTAATGAGCTTAATTGAATAAAATCTTTGTTTTAGCAGCATCTTTGTCTATTTGTTGGACTAACTAAAGTGTCTAGTTCTGCTTTGTCGTCCTTTATCATGTCACTACTATTTGTCTTTGTTGTCAATAGAATCGCACAAGTCGTTCTACAGGTGACCCACATAGTGACCACAGAAAGGTTCCAGCGCTCCCTCTACACCCAGCATCGCATTTACAGAATAGAGAGTCTACAGTCCACAGCCTACGGTCTACACAGTCTACAGTCCACAGCCTACGGTCTACACAGTCTACAGTCCACAGCCTACAGTCTACACAGTCTACAGTCCACAGCCTACAGTCTACACAGTCTACAGTCCACAGCCTACAGTCTACACAGTCTACAGCGTTGGCATAAAAGCCAAAAATAATATAAAAAATATATATGTTATATTTTGAATACATATGTTTGATCATGACATTATAGCACTAAACCATCTTTTGCAATACTTTCAAAATAAAGAATAAAATATGTTTGTTCTTTATTTTCATTGTGTGGTTGCAAACTGCAGTATGCTGTGCCACTGACAACATACTGTATTGTGAAATGACATTTTTTGACATTCATTTCCTCTAAGCGATTAGTGTGTCATCTTAATCAAGAAACTTACATTACAACGATATTTTCTGGAATGTAACTAAACATACCCCTGATGTTATGGTTCCTCATTCCACAATAATATTCTATAAATATCCAAAAGAAGTTGCAAAAGCAATTATTTCTTGTTAACTTATAACAGACGAATGGTTGTTTCAGGGGGATTTAGTGTAGTGTGGTGATGTACACTGTCAGTCACACAATCACAAATTTCTCTCTTGGGGAAACTTATTCTGCCAGTTTCTCTGAAGTAAATAAGAAAATGCTCAATGCAAAGATAGACAACGCTTGGTACTACTGCTTCAGGAAGAAGGGAGATTCCGTGGTTTTGTCACTCAGTGGATTGATGAGACCCTGAAGGCGACAACTTCACGTCCTTAATAAACAGGAAGAGACGTGTGTGTGGTGTGTGTGTGTGTGTGGTGCGTGTGTGTGTGTGTGTGTGTGGTGTGTGTGTGTGTGTGGTGTGTGTGTGTGTGTGTGTGTGTGAGTGTGTGTGTGTGCATGTGTGTGTGTGTGTGTGTGTGGTGTGTGTGTGTGTGTGGTGCATGTGTGTGTGTGTGTGTGGTGCATGTGTGTGTGTGTGTGTTGTGTGTGTGTGTGTGTGTGTGGTGCATGTGTGTGTGTGTGTGTGGTGCGTGTGTGTGTGTGTGTGTGTGTGTGTGTGTGGTGCGTGTGTGAGCTGGCGTGGTCACAGGAAGTGTTGACAGTAACAGCTCTGTGTCCTTGTGGTTGAGGGTGTATTCATTATGCTGTGTTCTATTCTTTTACTTATTATACTCAGATTTACTACAGCATTTACAGGTGAGACATTCTGTAGATTTTCATTTAGATTACAATTGTATTTAGTATGTTTTTTCTTCCGTATATGGTCACTGTTTATGTCAAAGTATATTGTTTCTTTAAAAAGATATATACTGTCCAATGAGGGCATGGTCAACAGAATTTTTGTAATTTACATTGAGTCATTTCGCCGATGCTTCTGTCCTAAGCAAAGTTCAAATGGATTTTGTTTGTTTTGTTGCCCATCAGAGGTTATCAGAGCCACGCAGGGTCATCCAGTCCACATCCCATGCTCATCATCCTTTGCATTTTATGACGAGTTGAAGTTTCAGTGGCGCAGGAATGGGAGGAAATTCTGCATCTATGATATGAAAGCCGACAACATTACCCCAGGATACTGTCCACCACGTTTTGACATACTAAGACATCCTGGCAAGTTTTACATTACGGACCCTCAGGTTTCCGACTCTGGTCAGTACAACTGCTCAATAACTGGACTCATACCACCACCAACCCAAGAAGAATATCACATCGTGGATCTTCAAGTTGAAGGTATCAATAAAAAAACATTACTCTCTTCTGTCACTCTGAAACATGGTCAGATACATGAGCTTGGTCTAGTTAGGAAGACTTCTTCTGAATGTTAGTGCTGTGTTTCTGATTTAGCTCTTCCAGATCTGGTCCTGACGTTACACAACAGAACTTCTTCTTGTATACAGCTGCTTTGCACTGTGATGGGCATCCATACCCTAGAGGTCAACTTCACCTGGTTCAGAGAAGGTCAGGGGTCACTGGAACCTCTGTCAGTCAATCACAGCACCACGAATAGCAGCTCTGTTGTCCTGTGCCAGTCAGACTGGACAGAAGGAGACCGCTTCACCTGCAGAGTCAACACCTCTGCTGACACTGGACTGAGTAGGAGTATCACCCTCCTCCACAGAGATACAGGTGGGTGATGACTGATGGAAGCCAACTGTGGAAACATTTTAACAGAAGACAGGCAGCAAAGGACAATAGAAGTATTTTAACTAATACAGAAGGGAAACCTCCAGTGGTGCTTCATCTATGACATGCTTCATGTATGACATGCTTCATGTATGACAGGCTTCATGTATGACATGCTTCATGTATGACATGCTTCATGTATGACATGCTTCATGTATGACATGCTTCATGTATGACATGCTTCATGTATGACATGCTTCATGTATGACATGCTTCATGTATGACATGCAGCATAAGCTGCTTGCTCCTGTTTCTGGTAAACCTGTATAAAGTAAACATGCATGAATGGTGGGTGTTGAAAGTCAGCTATCAATGTAGCTCACATTGAACTGCATTCATAGTTTGTATGCAACATTTTTTGTATTTAGAAGGAACCAAAAATAACAACAACAACATCATCATCATCATCATCATCATCGGGAGCATCTTGGGTGGGCTTGTGTCCATCGCAGCCTTTGGCTTCTGTGTTTACCAATGTAAGTGTCTCCCTAAGAGGTTTTCTGCTGTCTCCATGCTGCCTGTTTGATTATATCTGACAATATGTTGAAGGAAGCTGTGAATGCAGTGAGGTTAAATGTTTGTTAAAACATACACCAAACTTTCCTAAAGCACCAAAGCTTATTACCAAGTAGGCCAACAATGTGGTCAGTTAGGAAAGTTAGGGAGCTCAGTCACACCTCAGAGTGGGACAGCGTTCTTTATAATATATAATATGCTTAATCTAGACTCTATTTTCGCCTGTGTCATGTAGTATTTTTCTATTTTCTACTATTTCATGTATTGGTATTTGAATAGCCATACAAGGCAGGCCTACTCTAACGCTAAGTAGGTGCTAAATAATTGCACAGAATGACTTTCCATACCGCCTCTATTTGTAGAATCTTGCCACCTACCTAAATTGTTCTGTTTCAAATTTGACATTTGACTTGCCAACAGTGAAAGGCGCATTGGTAGATTTTCCATGTGATTGTGGTGAGCTGGTCTGAGGGGACCTGCCTGGGTAATGTTCCTGTCCCAGTACAGCCCTGTGGAGATTGAACAAGCACTTTAGTGATTACAGAGAATTTCAAATGGTTCTTGTACACCACTAAAGAAAATGAAATAAGCCATTTATAATGTAGGAAATGGCCGACAAATGAAGGCTACATAATAATTTGCATTAATATAGGACACCACAGCATTGGCAGTTTGACTAGAATAGAAGATTTGGAGTTTGAACAAGTAATTCAGAGTTGACAGATAATTTAATTTGGGATCCAAGAAATATAGTTATTAAAACCAGAAAAGAACTGTCATTACCAGCTGTATCACGGTTTAGATGCTTGCACAGTTTAATTTATTAGTCCAAAATACAAACTCACAATGATTTCTCGGATCATCTGGTGGATTAACTTCTTTGATTGATTTTCAGGTAAAATGAAACGCAGTAAAGATGATTCCATCTCATGCAACAACCCGGTGTACGAGAATTTCCAATTCCATCAGTCCATCAAACCAGATGACGAAGATCAATGTATTTATGAGAACGATAGAATATGAATCCTTCACATCTTCTTATTCAGTTTGTTATTGTGGTCCAGTCACAGGTCTGGAGATGTTGTCTGTAAGGTCATACCACAAAATGATCTGATACTGTAACCAACATTAATATGGTGAGGTTAACTCTTTTTCATGTTTGTGATTGTTTAAAGATTTACCTCTGTTATTAGATAACTTTATTTGTATGGTGTAAGCATTTTTATATCATCATAAAAAGATACAAATAATCTAATGTCTTGTGAGTGTTTATATTTTTGAAATGTCAGTTCTCTGTTCAGTTTTAAGAGACCCAGCATCTGCAAGCATTTTCTTAGCGGCCTTGTTGAAGTAATATTGAAGTGTATTTTTATTGTTTAAAAGTATTTGATGTTTTTTTGCTTATGTGCTTTTCTGATAGTTCTAAATAGTTTTTATATAATGATAGGTGGGACAGACAATATAAATCTTAAATATCAAAGGATTGATTAATTATCATGAAGGCATAACTTCTGTAAACGTGGAACAGTTATTAAAAAGTGTACCATGGAGGAAGACAAGCTAACTGCCTTCCACACACTTTCATCACTGAAGGAAATTGCAACCACAAAGTCAGCAGTGTAAAAAACACGAGGCCTGAAGGTGTGAAGGAAGATGCAGCAGTGTCTTCTTCTGCACCCTGATGGCGTCAGAGAGGAAATATTTGTCTGCTTTGTACAGTAGTCATGGTCAACATGCTGGTGAGGGAGAGCAGCAGTTTTGTGGTTAGCTTGTTAAAACAGGTTCACTGTATACAAGAAGACTTCAGTATTCACAAACTAATCTCAAAACAAAGGTTGATTTAAAGATGCATTATCATGATACACTTTGTCCTCTGTATTCAGAAGGAAAGCAAAGCCTGATTGTTAGATTGGCTCTGAGCGCTAGAACTTAAAATAGTCCAATGACTCTGATTGTCACGGTATATTTAGTAAGTCATTTTCATCCACCCACACTCTACCACCAAAAAGGCATTTGTAAGCAAGTGCTGTACGTATACAGGATGTAACATGAGGAAACACACATTTTTCTCTAATCTTAAATTGTGAGTTTTTACAGTTTTTTGGACTGTATTTCAGAGCAGGAGAAACATCTCATATTTATGTCACTGTCATCACCATCTCACAAACTCAGAGGGAAAAGATGACATTTAGTTTTGGATTGTATTTAATTTAAATGTGTGACTTATAATAAACATGTGTATCTATTTGTCCAGGTTTACATGCTGTCTTTACAGTCACAGAAGACCAATACTGTAATATTCCCTCCAGTACTTATTAATGACTGCTGGACCTGATGTTAGTGTCCCCCAGTATCATAATCTTCATTTTTTCCTCCGTAGTGAGTTTTTATGGGAGTTATCTTCCTTGAGGGTTTAGGTTGGTTGAGGGGCAGTTCTGTGAAGCCCTTTGTGACATTGCTCGTAAAAAGGGCAACACTAATTATTTTGATTCATTTTGAGATTCTTGTTATTTAATTGTAACTTGTTGTAACTGAATGCTCTTGTTTGGGTCATAATCTGACAACTCATTATGCTCAGTGACCAACGCTCTTTTGTAAAGCTCTCTCTTGTAAATCGCTTTGGATGAAAGTGTCTGATAAATGAATAAATGCAAGTGTAAAATATAATTATGTGAGATTACAATAGGTTGTGCTCTTGCCAGACAGGCACACCCTAATAACTCATTATAATGACAATTCATTGGTAAATTCATGTCAGAGAAGCAGATAACCTCGTTTTTTTCTGGGGTTTTTGTCCTTGAAATGTGACAACCATAGAACACATTATCCCACAAATGCAAATGACATCAATGAGTTTCATCAATGAGACTTAGGCGGAACCAAAGTTAGAATCCCCGTGTCCTACACCGGACACAGTTGTAGGACACTCACATGGACGCTGGCAGCTTGTTTATCAAGTCGTTGATACGTAAGATTTAGTTTGTTTATTATGTCAATAAGATCATTACAAAAAAATTCTAACATATCACACATAGCACATTGGCTAGTTAGATAGTTAATTCTGCATCAATAAGAGCTGATTTATCCTCCAGATCCTTTATTATCCAGTTAGCAGCAGGATCACATTAGCCTCCAGTAGCAGTGAAGCCAGTCTAGATGGAGCTCATTAATAATATATTCATTAATAAAAGGTGAATCTGTGATAATTCATCTGTAAATTGCAACTAGGATTTGCTACCTTATTCCCAACCTCAAATTCCCATCTGTAGCTAGATGTTGGTTGGATAATGTAGCTGTAGATATGAGGCTTGGTGCTGAACTGCATCTGAACCAGGAGTGCAGGTTAGGAAGCTCCTCTAGATCTCTAATATGGTGACTTCTCTCTCTTCAGACTGAAGTTAGAGATATATCTGAGATGCTCAGGTGCTCATGATGCTCAGGTGCTCATGATGCTCATGGTGTTCAGGTGCTCATGATGCTCAGGTGCTCATGATGCTCAAGTGCTCATGATGCTCAGGTGCTCATGATGCTCATGGTGTTCAGGTGCTCATGATGCTCAGGTGCTCATGATGCTCAGGTGCTCATGATGCTCAGGTGCTCATGATGCTCAGGTGATCATGATGCTCAGGTGATCATGATGCTCAGGTGCTCATGATGCTCAGGTGATCATGATGCTCAGGTGATCATGATGCTCAGGTGCTCATGATGCTCAGGTGCTCATGATGCTCAGGTGATCATGATGCTCAGGTGCTCATGATGCTCAGGTGCTCATGATGCTCAGGTGCTCATGATGCTCAGGTGATCATGATGCTCAGGTGCTCATGATGCTCAGGTGCTCATGATGCTCAGGTGCTCATGATGCTCAGGTGATCATGATGCTCAGGTGCTCATGATGCTCAGGTGCTCATGATGCTCAGGTGCTCATGATGCTCAGGTGATCATGATGCTCAGGTGCTCATGATGCTCAGGTGATCATGATGCTCAGGTGCTCATGATGCTCAGGTGATCATGATGCTCAGGTGCTCATGATGCTCAGGTGCTCATGATGCTCAGGTGATCATGATGCTCAGGTGCTCATGATGCTCAGGTGATCATGATGCTCAGGTGATCATGATGCTCAGGTGATCATGATGCTCAGGTGCTCATGATGCTCAGGTGATCATGATGCTCAGGTGCTCATGATGCTCAGGTGCTCATGATGCTCAGGTGATCATGACGCTCAGGTGCTCATGATGCTCAGGTGCTCATGATGCTCAGGTGCTCATGATGCTCAGGTGCTCATGATGCTCAGGTGCTCATGATGCTCAGGTGCTCATGATGCTCAGGTGCTCATGATGCTCAGGTGATCATGATGCTCAGGTGCTCATGATGCTCAGGTGCTCATGATGCTCAGGTGCTCATGATGCTCAGGTGCTCATGATGCTCCTTCTGACATTTCCAGGTGCACTGCCCATTGATGTTGGCCAATCTGTCAGCCATGGTGTCCCATGGGTTCAAGAGCAGCAAGCAGGACTTCACCTTCGGACCGTGGAAGGTGACGGCAGCTAAAACTCATATTATGAAGTCTAAAGACATCGAGCGGTACGTTTCTCCTCTTTACAACTGAACCAGTTGAGTTTCAGAGCACAGATACTTGTAACTGTTACACCAAGAGTAGGGAACCCTGGTCCTCCAGGGCCACTGTCCTGAAGGTTCTAGATGTTTCCCTGCTCCAGCACACCTGATTATGATTATGAGGCTTCCACAGAGCTTGATGATGACCCAGTCAGTAGAATCAGGTGTGCTGGAGCAGGGAAACATCTAGAACCTTCAGGACTGTGGCTCTCCAGGACCAGGGTTCTCTACCCCTGTGCCAGGGTCTTATAGTCATGGTGCCGATGTTTGGTTTGGTTCCCAGGTTAGCTGAAGAGATGAGCTTGCCTTCCCTCCCAGAGATGCTGTTTGGGGACAACGTCCTTCGCATTCAGCACACAGACGGATATGGGATCGAGTTCAACGCTATAGATGCCCTGAAGAGAGTTAACAACATGCAGGACTCTGTGAAGGTGGCCTGTGCTCAGGAGTGGCAGGAGAGCAGGTGCCTATGCTGCTATGATGCTATGATGCTATGATGCTCCAGTGCTAGATTGTTGTTGTTGTTGTTGAAAGTGTGGAGCTTTTCGGTTGATAGGATGAGGTTGTGATGAACGATGATACTTTGTAAAGGGTTCTCTCTTTGTGTTTGCAGAGCTGATTCAGAACACTCTAAAGAAGTGGTGAAGCGTTACGACTGGACATACACCACAGATTACAGAGGCACCTTTATAGGGGATGACCTGCAGATTAGGGTAAGTTCTTAATGTCCTGCAGTTACAATAAATGAGTTGTCAGTGAAACACTCATACAGATTCCTTGAACTATAGATGCTGCATAGTGTCTGTGATGACATTGAGGGCCTCCACACAAAGATTCAGGGAATTCTATAGATCCAGGAATCTGTGTGTGCACCACAAATTTAATCACAGACATTATGTACTAGTTATTTATAATACACAATAGTGGTAGGCTACTGCACTCCCATTTGATTATAAAAAGAATACCTGCAAAATACAAACTTTGTAAACTGACTATTTCTGTCTATGATTGTGTGAAACTAAACCCATTCTAATTTGTATGTACAAACACACACACAAAGATTTTGATATTTTCTGCACTGTTAAAGTTCACATATTTTGTGTTTGGTGTATCTGAGTAAGTCTGCTGTTCGTTTCCAAGGTGACTGAAACTTCTGAGCGCATCGACATGGAGAAGCTGAAGACCAGAGAGCAGATCATGTTCTTTGACGATGTGCTGCTGTTTGAAGATGAACTTCATGACCACGGAGTGTCCATGATCAGTGTCAAAATAGTGAGTTCAGCATCTCCCTGACTCTGACTCTGTAGGGCAGGGGTGTCAAACTGGTGCCATCGAGGGCCAAGAGGGGGCAGGTTCAGGGTTCAGCTGATTTCACTAAGTAGAGACACGGTGTTTGACATGATACCTGCCCCCTCTTGGCCTGATCCAGTTTGACACCCCTGCTTTAGGGCAACACAGGCAACCAAAACCATGCATGTAGCAGTAACAACGGCCATGTCAATCCATGCAACATTCTGAATGTGTGTGTAGTATTTTGTGAGTTTACTTTCGTATTTCTCAAACCATTTTAAGTCAAATTTGAAATCATGAGTGGGTAATCGCTTTCATTCTTAGCTGTAGTTAAAAACACAATTCACATTTTCATTATCTTGGCAGTTTCTAGCAAACAGTACATGTAATATCTCAAGCTTTTCACTAGTAGATATGAGATCTTTTTTTTATCAGTCTCTGCAACCAACAAGTTCAAAGTTTTCTTTGAATGTGTAGAAGAGCAGGAGAGATTACGTTTGCAGAGTGATTTCCCTTCAAGAAACAACATTGTTCAGAGTCATTAGTGTGGAGAAGAAAAGGGTAAAGACTAACTTGTTGTTCTTGTTTGGTGTGATGATGCAGAGAGTCATGCCCACCAGTTTTTTCTTGTTGCTGCGGTTCTTCCTGCGGGTCGATGGAGTTCTCATCAGGATAAACGACACACGGCTTTTCCACGAGGCACGTAACATCACAAGCTGTTGGATATTGCAGGATCTGCATTGACTTGGAGAAATGCTTGATCTCACTGATGTATTTCTCAACAGGCCGGACAGAATTATATGCTGAGAGAGTTCAGTACCCGCGAGAGCAAGATATCCGAACTACAGGTACGATTTGGTTTCATTTATCCCTGTTTGGAAGTAAAGAGCAGTTTAGATGACAGTTACAGGACACAGATAATTCCAGCATCAAACTTTACTGTACTGACAGAAGTGTTGTCCCTGTTCAGAATGTGCCCGCTGCACTCTACACAGACCCTAATGAGATCTCCCAGCACTTAGCAGTCAAACTGACTGAGTATGAGAAGCTGGAGCTCCCAGTGACAGATGACCAGCAGGACGATCCAGAGGAGGCCCCCTGAAGAGACGATAGAGGAGGCCCCCTGAAGAGACGATAGAGGAGGCCCCCTGAAGAGACGATAGAGGAGGCCCCCTGAAGAGACGATAGAGGAGGCCCCCTGAAGAGGTGCAGAACAGCTGGAGGATGAAGGACGACACACACCAACACACACAGACACACACCAACACACACACAGACTCACACCAACACACACACAGACTCACACCAACACACACCCTCCTGTCTCTCCTGTCTCTAAGGCAGAGTTCCCCCCCTCCACCCTTACTAAGAGACATTGTGTATTTGTTTTTCTAACTGAAACACAGAAGCTGCATCCTTTCACACAGAACTTCATTCACAAAACGTTATCTTACCATCGTCAAAGACTCCTAATTGAGGGCCGTTCACTATTTGTATTGAGATGTTTTGTTTGGGGAATAGGAAAGACTGAAATAGGCTTTTATATTTGACCTTCATGTAGCAGTCTTTTGTTTGAAGGCTTCGTCTTGAATTGGAAGGGTGTGCGATGATTTTCACCGAAATCTGGATATCACAGACATGTAAAAGAATTGACATTACACTCTTAAACCAAATGGCAAAGATAGAAAGAGACCATATGTATATAAAGATACCTTTTCTATTGATTTAATCTTTTAGACCTTTTTTCCCCGCTTACTGAAGTAGAGGCTGACGTACTTCACATCTCACATTAAAATAACATCTCGCTGTCTACCAAACTGTTTCTAAAGCTTTGTGATAGAATGGTCTATATTCTCTGCTTGTTGTTCTGTATGTCAGTCATATGTCATCTAATAAAAATTGGAAGCTTTCAATATTTGTTCTAACCTACTGTACAGGTGTTTTTACTTGCTAAAGCCATGGATGTCTCAGAGCATTGGCACAGTATACAATATATATCATTAGAATTATGTTATGTAAGTGTATAATCCGTTTTTGGAGCTGAATATGTTTATAGTTTAATTCCACCGATCCACGGAGTTGTGAACGAAATATGTTGTTTCCTATCGGACCTGTTACGTAGTGGGACAGAAGTCTCACATGTTCATTTCTAACGTGTGGGTCAATCCCTGGAACTGAAAAGGTAAATTTAACTAGTATTTTAGTTAGAGAACGTAAATAATAACGATACAATTAGATTGTAGATAGATTAGATTTAAATTAGATTGTTAAATAGAATTGAGCTTCTACTTAACTGTAGCTAACAGATTTTATATGTAGCCCGGCAGTAACAACGCATTGAATCTTGGTTCCTGCATAATATTGAAGTGACAGTGTTATAGTCTAAACATGGCCTGTCCAGTTGTTATGCTACCAAATAACTGTTAATCTGACAACTGAATGAGCTAAATCACTTTTTCTCTCAGCCTGAAAATGCCCAAGAAAGGCAGACCAGCTTCCTCCAACACGGAGATCCGCAGCAAGCAGAGAAAGACTGTCTCCCCCAGTCTGCCCTCCCCCAGTCTGCCCTCCCCCCTGAGCTTTGAGTCCCCCTCCAGTCTGTTCCAGAGCCTGATCTCTCCTCTGGGTCTGGAGGAGTTCTTTCAGGATTACTGGGAGAAGAAGCCTCTCCATCTGAAGAGATCTGACCCAGCCGTGTCCTCCTACTACCAGTCTCTATTCCAGCTGTCTGACCTAAAGCAGCTGTCAGCCCTGGGGCTGCAGTATGCCCAGGACCTTAATGTGTGTCGTTGTGTCCAGGGAAAGAAGAAGGTGCTGAATAAGACAGGTCGGGTCAACTACAGTCAGCTGAGGAAGGACTTCGACCAGAAGAGAGCGACCATCCAGTTCCACCAGCCACAAAGGTTCAAAGTAAGGTGATGGATTTTTAAATAGAGAAAGAAGGAAGTTCTAACTCAAACTCAAACTATCTATAGGAACACAGAGCCAGTCTTTATATAGTTTGGTGTCTTACTGTAAGAAACGGTGATTAATACTTGCCAGTGACACTCAAGACAAACATGTGGGTGTCATGATGTCAGCAAGCCACTTGGAGGCAGTAAAGTGCACATTTTGCACACACTGGCATGCTGAGAGTAGAAAGTTCAAAAAAGTTAATTAGATAGATGAACCTTTATTTGTCCTCCAGGAGGTGGAAATTGCAGTTCACAACAGCAGCAGGGTAAAGTACAGCACACAGAGTTGCAGGGTAATATACATAATGACAATAACATAACAATAGCAATAACAATGGCAATAGCAATAGGCGGGCACGATAAGGTCAGATATATAAAAAAAAAAAAAAAAAAAAAAAAAAAAAAATAAGAAAATAAGTAATTAAGTAATTAAGTAATTAAGTAGTCTGGTTAAGTAGTCCAGTGTACAAAATAGTAAGTTAAGTCGACAAGTCGACATGCAGGCAGTTATTGCAGTTGAGATACAGAATTACAGTATTTTACAGTATGATAAAAAAATAAGTTAGGTAGACATATAGACATATAGACAGTTTTGGAGAATGGAGATTTACAGCATTACAGTATTGCAAAAAGTAAGCAAGTTAAGTAGAAATATTGCACTTAGTACAGAGTATCAATATAACATGAGTATTGCACATGATTGAGGTAAGTAATAAAAGCCAAAAAATATATAATACAGATATAGATACAATAAAAGAGTAATAACAGTAATACTGCATGGTGGTGAGGTAGTGAAGGTAATAGTTATAATAATGGTAAAGGTGTAGCACATGATAGTGGCTATGGACAGCAGTATTTAGTGATTATTGTTAAACAGTCTGACAGCAGCAGGAAGGAAGGACCTGCGGAATCTCTCCTTCACACACCGAGGGTGAATCAGCCTGTTGCTGAAGCTGCTCTCCAGAGCGGACAGTGAGTCCTGCAGGGGGTGTGACTCGTGGTCCAGCATGGTTGTCAGCTTTGCCAGGACACGTCTGTCACCCACCTCCTGCACTGAGTCTAGAGGGCAGCCCAGGACTGAGCTGGACTTCTTGATGACCTTGTCCAGCTTCTTCCTTTCCCTCTCAGTGATGCCGCTGCTCCAGCAGACCACACCGTACATGATGGCAGAGGCCACCACTGAGTCATAGAAAGACTTTAGGGGTGCCCCCTGCACTCCGAAAGACCTCAGCCTCCTCAGGAAGTACAGCCGGCTCTGACCTTTCTTGTACAGTGCGTCAGTGTGGTGAGTCCAGTCCAGTTTGTGGTTCAGGTGAACACCCAGGTACTTATAGGACTCTACTCTCTCAATGTCCATTCCCTGGATGTTCACCGGTGGAGGGGGAGGTCGGTGTCTGCGGAAATCCACCACCATCTCCTTGGTCTTGCCCGCGTTGATGAGGAGGTGGTTCGGCTGACACCAGTCTACAAAGTCCTGCGTCAATTGCTTGTACTCCGTGTCATCATCGTCACTGATCAGTCCGACGATGGCGGAGTCGTAAAGTCCCCAGACCGTAGAGAACAGGGGTGTCCAGCTCTGGTCCTCAGGGGCCACTGTCCCCTGGAGGTCTTGGGGTATCTCCAGCACACCTGATTCTAATGAAGGGTCATCATCAGGCTTCCACAGAGCTTGATAACAACCTGTTCATTAGAATCAGGTGTGCTGGAGCAGAGAAACATCTTCCAGGACAGTGGCCCCTGAGGACCAGGGTTGGAGACCCCTAATGGAGAACATGGATCTGAAGTGGTGCTGTCTGTGTTCAGGATGAGCTGTGGAACATCCAGGAGAAGCTGGAATGTTTCTTCGGTGCTCTGGTGGGTTCCAATGTTTACATCACCCCCGAAGAGTCCCAGGGTCTACCTCCTCACCATGATGATGTCGAGGTACAGCATCCCACCGTCCAAATAACAACCAGCAAGCTTCGATTCAGACTGACCAGGTCCAACACTACACCGACCAAGTGTTATCATCTTCATCACACAAATACATCAAGAATTCACTGAGACCGGGTCAAAGTACTGGTCAATACATTTACATTAGAATTTTACATTTAGTCATTTAGCAGACGCTCTTATTCAGAGCGACTTACAGAAATTAAAGGGATACCCCCCCCATAGCAGTAGGGTTAAGTGCCTTGCTCAAGGACACAGCGTTACTTTGGCAAGGCCGGGATTCGATCTCGCAACCTTCTGATCACTAGCCTGATTCCCTCACCGCTCAGCCACTAGACTCCCTACACCAATACACTACCGTAACACAAAGTACAGTTTCAGATTTCACATGTTTGTTTGTTCTCCTTTCATGCTTGTGTCTATTTACTTACCTGCTAACAGTAAACATGTTTACCCCTGAAGGTGTTCATCCTTCAGTTAGAGGGGGAGAAACACTGGCGTCTGTACAGTCCCACGGTGCCCCTGGCCAGGGAGTACGGCCTGGAGCCAGAGGAGAGCATCGGCACGCCCACCCACGACATCATCCTCCAGGTACTGAACCCTAACCCTGAGGGGCCTGCAGGAACCCAGGTGCCTGACTCACTAACAGGGAGGTGTGAGTTCTCAGTGGGCTTTAGCAGCTCCATAGATCTGTGGGGCTGTTGGGTGGTTTGTTCATGAAAAAACAAAATGTTGTGGCATCTATTGCAAATTCAGCCTTCCCCCCCCCCCCCCCCCCAAACCTTGCATGTTCTGATTGCCGTGAATGTAATCCAAGCCATGTGCAAGACGTGAACATCATGTGGCATCTGCTAACTGGGACGACCCACCGAGCAGGGAACTGACCAGATGGTTTGGTCTTTCTGCCTACAGGCTGGTGATCTGCTGTACTTCCCCAGAGGAACTGTTCACCAGGCAGACACCCCCGCTGGAGTGGAACATTCCACCCATCTGACCCTCAGCACCTATCAGAACTCGTACGTGAGCTGCACTCCTCCCCCTCCACTTCCCACCGCACATTGTTCAAATCTTGTAAAGTTTACATTTTCCCAGTATCCCCCCTGTAGTGTGTATTTACATTTACATTCGAGTCCAGAGCAACTTACAGCAAGTACAGGGACTTTCCCCCTGAGACAAGTAGGGTGAAGTGCCTTGCCCAAGGAAACAGCATCATGTTGACACAGCTGGGGTTTGAACCAGGGACCTTCTGATTACTAGCCCGACACCTTCACCCCCTCAACCTCCTGACTCTCCTCTGTAATGATGCACTGCCATCGATGGGATTCGTCCCCTGTTGACCTAAGATCTCCCGTCCTCCCCTCAGATCCTGGGGAGACTTCCTGCTGGATGTGTTTCCCAGCTTCCTGTTGGACTCCATGAAGAGAGACGTGAGCT
This sequence comes from Protosalanx chinensis, assembly GCA_030340685.1. NCBI lineage: Eukaryota > Metazoa > Chordata > Actinopteri > Osmeriformes > Salangidae > Protosalanx > Protosalanx chinensis. Next base: position 760,998 of record CM059338.1, on the reverse strand, counting down.
TGAGAGAGGGCGTGACCCGCAGACTGTTACTGGTGAGTCCTGTGACCTCACAGCAGCGGGGTCAGAGGTCAACACTATACTGATACTCTCACCCTCTCAACACAAACCACACATTTGAAATTTCTTGTAAAAAAAAAAAAAAACGATTATCACTAGTACATACTTTTTTTTTAAGGAATGTTTACTGTTATAACTATGTATTACAATACTGTTTGCCAACCGTCTACCTGACTAACAGTTCTAAATATTGCATATTACCTTAGCTCAAATACCACAACTTCTGCCTGAATTTCCTTGCATATCCAAGTCAAGATTCTTCAGCAGTTTTGTGCTGTCATATCTAGTGACACAGATTACAGTCTGTCTAGTGAAACTCAGTGCAGATAAAACACTGTAACAGGTCCAGACAGGATAAGCTTGTAAACATGCTTATCTCCAAAAACATGTTGGACGGATCCATTCTAGGAAATAGACTTACTGTCAAGCTGTGACGAGTGACTCGATTGTGTGTGTGTGTGTTTCTCTGTGTTGTGTGTGTCCTCTCACTCTGTCTCTCTCTTTGTCTCTCTGTCTGTCTCTCTCTATCCTTGTCTCCCTCTGTGTCTCTCTCTCCATCTCTGTCTCTCTCTCTTTGTCTCTCTGTCTGTCTGTCTCTCTCTGTCTGTCTGTCTCTCTCTCTCTCCCTGTGTCTCTCTCTGTCTGTCTCTCTCTCTCTCTCTGTGTCTCTCTCTCTCTCTGTGTCTCTCTCTCTCTGTGTGTCTCTGTCTCTCTCTTTCTCTCTGTCTCTCTGTCTCTCTCTGTCTCTCTCTCTCTCAGGGAGACGGTGAGTCTTCAGACATGAAGAGGTGCTTGGCCACCTACCTCAGACGTCTGGCAGATGACATGGAGCAGGACAAACAGGAGCTCCGCTCGACAGAGATGAAGAGAGACTTCATCAGCAGCAGACTTCCCCCCTACACCCTGCAGCAGGAGGACCTCTCCCCAGGTCAGGGCACACACGCACGGACAGAACTATGTTTGTTTTCAGTTGGCCACCATTTCTGATGTTTTATTTCCTGCTCTGTGTGATTGGGTCCCCAGCTGGGAAGATGCCTGCCTTGGAAGATTCTGTGTGTCTGAGGTTCAAGGACCACATTCTGGTCACAGTGGAATCCAGTCAGGATAGAACAGTGAGTCACACTGCAGGATTCCAGGGGGGATTTTCATCCGTTTAACAAAAAACTTGTTCACTTCCTACTGTGATGGCTTTGGATTTAAAAAATAACAACAACAAAAATCAGTAAATGTGATCCCTTCCTAATGTGTGTGTGTGTGTGTGTGTGTGCAGGACGAGGCCACAGATCTGGTGGTGTTCGTGTTGCACTCTCTGAGCAACAACAGAGTGACACACATGATGGGAGGGAGAGGTGGTGAGGAAGAGGAGGATGAGGAGGATGAGGAGGATGATGTGTTAGACTCTCGGGTAAGACTTCACCCTCCCTCAACAACAAGCATGCCCAGCCTCTGAGCTCTCACCTGGATATGACACATGGCTTCAAGAGGTTAAGTCTCAAAGTTAGACAATGAACGATGTTTGTCTTCTGAAAGTTGAAAGTATGAAAGTTTTATCATCGCACATCCTGTGCTGTTTGTGTGTGTTTTGTGTGTGTTGTGTGTCTCCTCTGTGTGTCTCCTCTGTGTGTGTCCTCTGTGTGTCTCCTCTGTGTGTGTCCTCTGTGTGTCTCCTCTGTGTGTCTCCTCTGTGTGTCTCCTCTGTGTGTCTCCTCTGTGTGTGTCCTCTGTGTCTCCTCTGTGTCTCCTCTGTGTGTCTCCTCTGTGTGTCTCCTCTGTGTCTCCTCTGTGTGTCTCCTCTGTGTGTCTCCTCTGTGTCTCCTCTGTGTGTCTCCTCTGTGTGTCTCCTCTGTGTCTCCTCTGTGTGTGTCCTCTGTGTGTCTCCTCTGTGTGTCTCCTCTGTGTGTGTCCTCTGTGTGTCTCCTCTGTGTGTCTCCTCTGTGTGTCTCCTCTGTGTGTCTCCTCTGTGTGTCTCCTCTGTGTGTGTCCTCTGTGTCTCCTCTGTGTCTCCTCTGTGTGTCTCCTCTGTGTGTCTCCTCTGTGTGTCTCCTCTGTGTGTCTCCTCTGTGTGTCTCCTCTGTGTCTCCTCTGTGTGTCTCCTCTGTGTGTCTCCTCTGTGTCTCCTCTGTGTGTGTCCTCTGTGTGTCTCCTCTGTGTGTGTCCTCTGTGTCTCCTCTGTGTGTCTCCTCTGTGTGTCTCCTCTGTGTGTCTCCTCTGTGTGTCCTCTGTGTCTCCTCTGTGTGTGTCCTCTGTGTGTCTCCTCTGTGTGTCTCCTCTGTGTGTCTCCTCTGTGTGTCTCCTCTGTGTCTCCTCTGTGTGTGTCTCCTCTGTGTGTGTCCTCTGTGTGTGTCCTCTGTGTCTCCTCTGTGTGTCTCCTCTGTGTGTCTCCTCTGTGTGTCTCCTCTGTGTGTCTCCTCTGTGTGTCCTCTGTGTCTCCTCTGTGTGTCTCCTCTGTGTGTCTCCTCTGTGTGTCTCCTCTGTGTGTCTCCTCTGTGTGTCTCCTCTGTGTGTCTCCTCTGTGTGTCTCCTCTGTGTGTCCTCTGTGTCTCCTCTGTGTGTCTCCTCTGTGTGTCCTCTGTGTGTCTCCTCTGTGTGTCCTCTGTGTGTCTCCTCTGTGTGTCTCCTCTGTGTGTCTCCTCTGTGTGTCCTCTGTGTGTCTCCTCTGTGTGTCTCCTCTGTGTGTCTCCTCTGTGTGTCCTCTGTGTGTCTCCTCTGTGTCTCCTCTGTGTGTCCTCTGTGTCTCCTCTGTGTGTCCTCAGACCAGCGGTCTACGCTTCCCTCTCACTCACCTCCAGGCTGTCAGACAGCTGCAGGGGGCAGGAAGGATCCCAGTGGCCCAGCTGAAGCTTCCCTCAGACGGGGACAGAGTTAACCTGGCTCTGGCCCTCTGGACAGAAGGGTTACTGCTGGTGTGCTGACCGGACCACAAAGCAAACCTGCTACTCAGTTAGACAACGACATTTATAAATAAATAACTGTTTACTTAACATCCTGTTTTTCATCTTTTTTGGGTTATCAGAGGGGATGTTAGCATGTATTCACAAGAATAGTGTGTGTTTGTGTATGTATGTATATATTAGATATTTTATATAAATTATATTAAATATATGTGTATTCAATTATCAACCCCCGGAACTAAGATTGAGTCATTACCATATTCCAAGTGTAATTAACCAATTTAAGGCAACAATCAGATCATATTTGACCATATCAGATAACCTTGTTCTTCTCAGATTGACGCCATACAGCAGAGGTCTCAGACTGGTGCCATCAAGGGTCAAGAGGGTCCAGATTTTCATGTCAACCAACCACTACACCAGCTGATTACACCAGAGAAACTCATCAGTGAAGTCTGGTGTAGTTGCTTGGTTGACATGAAAACCTGGACCCTCTTGACCCTTGATGGCACAAATTTGAGACCTCTGCAGGTCTTCTGATATTAACTGTTCATAGTATGAACTATTATTCAGCCTTATCTGTTGGACTGGACTATGAGGCATTGAGTGAGAGTTCCTGTTAGTCTGACCCCAAGGCCAAGCTTCTGGACACTAATAACACTGGTACAGTGAACACTCTGTACCTTCTGAACACTAACACTGGTACAGTGAACACTCTGTACCTTCTGAACACTAACACTGGTACAGTGAACACTGTACCTTCTGAACACTAACACTGGTACAGTGAACACTCTGTACCTTCTGAACACTAACACTGGTACAGTGAACACTCTGTACCTTCTGAACACTAACACTAGTACAGTGAACACTCTGTACCTTCTGAACACTAACACTGGTACAGTGAACACTCTGTACCTTCTGAACACTAACACTAGTACAGTGAACACTCTGTACCTTCTGAACACTAACACTGGTACAGTGAACACTCTGTACCTTCTGAACACTAACACTAGTACAGTGAACACTCTGTACCTTCTGAACACTAACTAACACTGGTACAGTGAACACTGTACCTTCTGGACACTAACACTGGTACAGTGAACACTCTGTACCTTCTGAACACTAACTAACACTGGTACAGTGAACACTCTGTACCTTCTGAACACTAACACTGGTACAGTGAACACTCTGTACCTTCTGGACACTAACACTGGTACAGTGAACACTCTGTACCTTCTGAACACTAACACTGGTACAGTGAACACTCTGTACCTTCTGAACACTAACACTGGTACAGTGAACACTCTGTACCTTCTGAACACTAACACTAGTACAGTGAACACTCTGTACCTTCTGAACACTAACACTGGTACAGTGAACACTCTGTACCTTCTGAACACTAACACTAGTACAGTGAACACTCTGTACCTTCTGAACACTAACTAACACTGGTACAGTGAACACTGTACCTTCTGGACACTAACACTGGTACAGTGAACACTCTGTACCTTCTGAACACTAACTAACACTGGTACAGTGAACACTGTACCTTCTGGACACTAACACTGGTACAGTGAACACTCTGTACCTTCTGAACACTAACACTGGTACAGTGAACACTCTGTACCTTCTGAACACTAACACTGGTACAGTGAACACTCTGTACCTTCTGGACACTAACACTGGTACAGTGAACACTCTGTACCTTCTGGACACTAACACTGGTACAGTGAACACTCTGTACCTTCTGAACACTAACACTGGTACAGTGAACACTCTGTACCTTCTGAACACTAACACTGGTACAGTGAACACTCTGTACCTTCTGAACACTAACACTGGTACAGTGAACACTCTGTACCTTCTGAACACTAACACTAGTACAGTGAACACTCTGTACCTTCTGAACACTAACTAACACTGGTACAGTGAACACTCTGTACCTTCTGGACACTAACACTGGTACAGTGAACACTCTGTACCTTCTGGACACTAACACTGGTACAGTGAACACTCTGTACCTTCTGAACACTAACACTGGTACAGTGAACACTCTGTACCTTCTGAACACTAACACTGGTACAGTGAACACTCTGTACCTTCAGGGTTAAGAATGGCTGCTTGGAATGTCATGCTGCGTCACTAGTAATGCAAACGTTGACGTAAATGCTTTTGTCAGCTTTGACATTGTTGGTCAAACCAACACTGAGGACAAAACAAGACAAACCAATGACCTGCAACTGGTGCATGAACAGTTATGATCATATCACCTGTTTAGCTTTTCTTTTTATTAGAATTTTATGTTTGAAAATGTGTTTTATGTTTAAACAAATGGATGTGAATGTCAAATTCATCCACTAAAACTCAAAGAGCTTTATATATATTGCAATATTCATATATTGTAGTTGCAACAGGATTTAATCTCCTAATGAAAACAAGTATCCATAACATTTGACAGCGACCTTTAATATCAATCACAAATAAAAAAACAAACAACTTTAATAATATTCCTTCTTGGCTGAAAAGTACACACTGTTAAATCTTTATAGACATCATGTTTTTTTAAATATTTTGAATCTATTCCTCATCATAACACACGGTATATATTAATGTTTGCCTTCTTTTCCTCCAGTGAAAATACCATGTCTCTTGTCTAAAACTCGACGCACATTTGAGGAGCAGTGGTATTTAATCTTGAGGGGGACAAGATCATAGTTTAGTGTTTATGTTCCCAAGTAATGTTTTAAAGATAAAGGTTGCTCTGTAATGGTAGGATCCCATGACATCATTGAACAAAAACGCTTTCTTTCAGTTTTTCGAGGTCACAGGAATACTTCAAGTGAACTCAACTCATGGTAGTGCAAAAATGCTTGAGAGAAAACATGAGAAGTTAAAATCCAAACTTATTTAACCTCAAACAGCAAGGTTGAAAAATGAGGAGACATAACTGGCTTGCTTACATACTTTTTAAAATGTAGTGGTTGCTATAACCTATTATATCACTGAGCGACTGCTCAACAGTATTTGTGTAGTTTAGCCTTTTTACAGGAGAGTTTCAGAGTGCATTTCAGAGTATCCTGGTCACTGTCACACTGTTCAAGGTGTCAACACTGCTGCAATGGTGTCGAGCGCCTGAGTGGAAATACGAGAGCCACTAAAAATGAAAAGCTCTGGTTCTGAGGCAGTCTGAGCAGACAGGATCCACCCAGACTGGGACTCCTCTCGGCTTCTGGGGAGCCTCTCTCTACTTCCTGGGAATATGAGTTTGACACCTTCTAGTGTGGCACATTCGTCCCTATACCACCTCGACATCCCAATACTGTGTAGCCTTGTCAGAGGAAAGTTCATTGACGACCAAGTGGTCCTTGTCAAAACCTGTCCCACCTGAAACAACAAACAACAACAAATACCATTCAGAGGACAGAACTGCATCTAAACAATCCTAGGAGCTGAACTGGAGCAGCTGGCCTGACCTACCAAAGTCCACCCCCCCCCCCCCCCCCCCCTCCCAAACCCTGCTGGATCCTGACAGTGACCAGTCTGCTGTTATACAGGAGCGAAGCAGACTGCCTGCATGGCCACATGCCTGCATGGCCGCATGCCTGCATGTGCTCACCTCTGCAGTCCAGTACCAGGTTGTGCTGCAGATGGGAGGAGATGGTCCCATCCTGGTTGAGGCTCCATCTCTGGTGTGTGCGTCCGTGTTCAGGCCACACTGCTACCCTGGCCCCAGACACCGCCTTGGCCCCGATCACAGACAGACAGCCTTTACTGGCCTGCAGAGCCAGAAGAGACTTCCAGTCAAACACACCAGCAGCACGATGAGACCCACACAACCTCCTCCTGTCTAACACACACACATGGCAGAGACACCGCACACCTGCACCCCCACCACACCGCACACAGCAGGGTTTACTGAGGGATGAACAAACACACACAGCCCTGTCCTGTAACACCTCACACAAGCCTCATGTGTCATCCTCAAATCCCAAACCTCCAATACTTAGAATTTCAATTGTGGAGCTAAAAAAAGCCACCCAGCCTCCGGATCCATATTTAGAACAGCCCCCCCCCCCCCCCCTCTCCCCCCCACCGCCCCCCACCTCCAGCTGACTAGACTGTCTGCAGAGCAGGGCTTAGTGGAACATTCCTATCTGCGAGCATGTAGGCTGTTTGTGGCTGTGCTTGGAGGAGAGGATGCAGCTCTCTGCACAGTGTGACATCACAGCTGCAGAATCAAACCTCTAGACATTACTGACAGTCACCTGCTGCTTCAACCTTAAAGACAATGAAACTCCTCCTTCTCTCTAATGCAGGCGAGTTTCTCAGCTAGCTGAGCTGACACACACACACACACACACACACCTTGCAGCGCAGCAGTCCCCCACACAGTAGCCAGCGCTGGGTGTCTGAGCGACAGGCCGGGGACAGGAACACCCTGGCTGGAGACGACGCTTCCTGGACCGCCTCTGCTGTCAGCGCCGAGCCGTCACTACGACAACGAAGCTGGACGTACACCCTGGGCTGCAGGCACACACACACACACACACACACACACACATCATCAATAACAGCAGCATTCCTGATCACGTTCTTCTGCTCTGCAGCAGTAAGGGCTCAGTCAGCGCAGACAGACAGACAGCTCACATGTTACAGAAGCTGATGGAAGCTTTCAGCTGTGTACCAGCAGCGTACATGACAAGGTGAAGTGACAGCTTCAGTCAAATCATGCTGAGTGGGAATGTGTATAACATCTGATGTGCATTACCATGACCTTGGTCCAGATCCCATCTGTCTTATCAAGTGCATGGACACACACACACACACACACACACACACACACTTCTATGCATGAATATGCGCAGACACAAACAAATACATAGACATACTTGCATCCTCATAAGCCTTGACTTGTCTGTCCATCTGACTCGAGCTTACTCTCTGTCTCTGACACACACACATACACACACACACACACACAGCATGGGTATAAATAACTTTCTCAGAAAGTTTTTTTCTTCAGAACCCAGCATGCTCCAGCCTTTCAGTCTCTGGCATGTTGCTAACAGCAGAATAACAAACCCTCCACCCTGTCCAGACCAGCATCACTACACACACCCCCTGACAGACAACAAACCACTCAGCGTCACTCTGCAACACACACACACACACACACCACTGCACAGCCTCCACAATAACACACTAACGCTTCACTTTCACCAAGCGGAATTGTCTTTAGGTTTCAAAATCCCCTGATTTGGAGGCCCATGTGGTGTCACCTGTCTCAGGGGCCGTACGGAACCGATGGTGTCCCAGCAGCTGTGGTCCCCCCACCTGGGCACAGCCCCCTGCTGCAGCAGCATCTGTCTCCCCTGGTAGTGAGCGTACTCATATGCCACCCAGCTGGAGGGAGGGAGACACAGCAGCAGTTAGACTTTAGTGACAAACACTAAATAACAAACTCTCTTTTTTATAATGACCCCCAGACTGATACATACAAGGCATCTACACAGTATTTACAGCACTTTTTCCATGTTATGTTACAGATCTGTAAGCTAAGAGGGGAAACAGGCTGGATGTTGCGTTCGATGTCGTGCAGGAGGCTAAGAGATGCAGAAACATGTTAAACCCTGTTTGAGACGCTCTTACATTCCACTGTTGACTCTGAGAGACTGAGTGAAGATGTCAGCCATGCGGTCCAGAGGAGAGACCACAGTCACCTGCACACCCTCATACCAGTCCAGGCTGAAGAAGCTGAGAGATGGGTCACTGAAATTCTACAGGGACATCACAGGGGGCCATGTTAGTGACATCACAGGTGACATCACAGGTGATCATGTTAGTGACATCACAGGTGATCATGTTAGTGACATCACAGGTGGTCATGTTAGTGACATCACAGGTGGACATGTTAGTGACATCACAGGTGATCATGTTAGTGACATCACAGGTGATCATGTTAGTGACATCACAGGTGATCATGTTAGTGACATCACAGGTGACATCACAGGTGATCATGTTAGTGACATCACAGGTGACATCACAGGTGATAATGTTAGTGACATCACAGGTGACATCACAGGTGGTCATGTTAGTGACATCACAGGTGATCATGTTAGTGACATCACAGGTGATCATGTTAGTGACATCACAGGTGACATCACAGGTGATAATGTTAGTGACATCACAGGTGACATCACAGGTGGTCATGTTAGTGACATCACAGGTGACATCACAGGTGGTCATGTTAGTGACATCACAGGTGATCATGTTAGTGACATCACAGGTGGTCATGTTAGTGACATCACAGGTGGACATGTTAGTGACATCACAGGTGATCATGTTAGTGACATCACAGGTGACATCACAGGTGGTCATGTTAGTGACATCACAGGGGGCCATGTTAGTGACATCACAGGTGATCTTGTTAGTGACATCACAGGTGACATCACAGGGGGCCATGTTAGTGACATCACAGGGGGCCATGTTAGTGACATCACAGGTGAACATGTTAGTGACATCACAGGAGATGTTAGGCCATTTCACAGGAGAATTCTGGGGCTGAATGTTTTGCGCTTTTAGCTAAACTAAAACCAAGTGTGTTACATTTATCTGGACTGATCCTGTATGTGTTCTGCTGTCCTGCCCCAGCTGAACACAGCTTAGTGTAACGGTCCAGTACACTCACATTGGGAATGGGCCTCAGCGATTTGACAGAAGTGGTCAGACAGCCACAGGAAATGAGGTCAGGATAAAGGCCCTCTCCCAGGACGTACTGGTTACCACAGCAACCCTCGTCTTCAAAGAGCAGCCAGCTGGACAGAAGTGGACAGAGGAGAGATGAACACACAAACACACACACACACCTCCACCTGGTGGGGCAGCCAGGGAGACAGGGTACACAACACTACACAACACTACACAACACTACACAACACTACACAACCTGCAGCTTCCTCCAATTCACTTTGTATTTGCATTTGTGTGCCTGTACGTGTGTTTGTCACCGCTAATGTATTTCTATCCAGTCAGAACAGAAACCAGCTTGTCGGCCAAGGAATATTTTGCACAGTCACAGTGGCACACTTAAGTAGTTCATTTAAGGGGTAACTTTGTTTAAAGACACTTCTTTAAAGACTAAATGACAGTGAGAGTGAATGGATGTCAAACTCTCTGTGTGATAACCCTGCGACTAGCTGGCCCCAGTCCAGGGTGTACCCCCTGAGGCCTGAACGGAACTGGGATAGGCTCCAGTCTCCTGTGACCCCTAACGGGAATAAGCAGCACCGCTAATAATTAACGAAGGAATTCATTCCAGCCTTCTACTGATGATCGGACAACAGCAGCAACAACATCTGACCAAGGATAAGAGCCCAGTGTTGCTTCATCAGTGTGGATGTGGAGGTCAGTGAGGGACTCACCTTCCACTAATAACCCTGAGGGACTTGGGGGTCTCGGCTCCACAGTTCATCACTTCACCCTGGTACTCCTGAACTTCTCCCTCAAACTGAGGCTTGGTGTACAGGGCTAGCTGCAGGGACAGATGGGGTGTCATGTAACCTGGCTCGGCTTCAAAGTGCTTAGGGAGTCACATTTTGGAGCAAGGTCTCGCTCCTTTGTTGATATAGACATTCTAAATGTGGATATGGTTATAAATATCTGTTATATACATATATAGATGCCCTATAGGTGACTTACCAATGGTTTCAGTTCTCCAGTACCACAACAATCCTGGAAGAAAAGGTCAGATATGTCAAGCAATACCCCAATTGGAATTCACATCCCAGAACCTTCTAGAAGATAGCTACCCTGGGACAGCAGGAATCTCACCATGATGCATCATGGTCTTCTTACAAACCTTGTATTTATTTTCTACATTGGCTGTAGATGGAACTCACCAAGCGGACAGGCTGAATGGACCTGGCAGGAAGCCGGGAGCCTCTGCTGAAGTCCAGAGTGCCGGGATGTCTGCCCTTCTCCAGAACACACTGTTCTCCCCTGAAGCCCAGCTCGCTGTAGGCCACCCATCTGAAACAAAGGTGAACACATCCAATATGAAGCCTCCCACAGCGGCTGTGGAGAATGTAAATCATCCACTGCAGCTCTCTAATGAGGTGAGAACAAGTAACTGTCTGCACTACAAGAAGCCATTTCAGAGGACAGATAAAGACCCCAGCCATGGTCTACTGCAGTCTCTTCTGCTGTCCAGAGGCTTGTGAAGTTTGACCAGTTGAAGAACACTGGTCTACTATACTTTGTACATTGTTTTTTCCCCGTTATATTTGAAGGTCATATACTCACACTCCATTGTTGACACATATGGATGTGGTTTTGTCAGTGGCTCCAGCCTTCTCCAGATCCGGGATGTTCACATCTAAGATCTCCGTCTTATTGGCTCTTGGTGGAGAGCCAGTTTCCTCCAGCAGTGACAGTGAAGGCTCTACAAAGTCCTGTTCAAAACACAACAACTATCACACAAAGCACTTTATAGATGGAGTTACTTAACTCTGTACTCTGTATCATTGTGGAATATCACAAGGTCTGGTTAAAACAACATGAGCACAGACTGAATTTATCTTATGGAGTCATTTGCTTCCCAATCATTAAGCTTCCTCCACAATAGGAGCTTTGAAGAATGTAGCAGGTTGTTCCTGCTGATTTAATGTCAGCTCTTAGTGGATCAAACGAGTACAGCTAATATCCAGAGGGCATGAGGGCTGGAGAGGCGGAATGCTAATGAACACAGGACAGACTTGACAGCTAGCAATTAGCTCTACCTGTTTAATCCTGTTAGAAGTGTAGCCTATCTTAGCCTAGCAGGGATTTAAGAAGCACAGAAAGTGTTATTACTCTTGATGGGAGCAGACTAGGAGGATTCTAAAATAAGACTTCATCTCTATGGTGAAGAGGATTTATGGAAATGTGTCGGATAGGAAGAGGGAAAGGATGGCTGAAGTAGGTCAGACTGGGGCCGAAAGTGAAGGACTGGTGCTGATTTCAGACAAATTCTGGCCTTGTACCAAAATTGAAACCTCTCAAAAACTGTGATCAGCAAATGTTAGAGTAAGATTTAAGGTTAGGGAGTAGGTGTAAAGGCTAGAGTAAGTGTCTGGATAATGGTTATAAGAGTATGAACACTAAGGGACTGTTGGTAAAATGTGATCTAATCAGATTTTCCGCTTTTGGATTGGATCAAATCTTGAAGATTGTAAAAAATACAAAAGGATTCTAAAATTAAACGATATGATGTAATCAAGTCTTGGTTTTGATCTCCGACTCTGGGTGTTGGTGGGTGGTGAGCTCAGAGGATGTAGGGGGGGGGGGTCTCAATGTTACAGGAATAGATCAAATGACACATTTCAGAAGAAAGGTGAGAAGTGACACTTGCCAACCATATTTGCAGAAGGACAACTTAGACCATAAATGACAAACAAGAATTGTTATACCAGGATAACTGGATCTATCAGATGATTGAATGTTTGTGAAGTCTGTGCGTGTTTATACTTTTAACTAGGGCGAACAACATGATCACTGTCAGTTAACCACAGAATGTTGATAATGTAAGGCACAAATATCTATACATAACATAGAGTAGGAATATAACAATATGATTGTGAATATAAACAAGTGGGTTCTACATTTGAGGTTGACATTACAAATGAAGAAAACCAGTAGACTTACAGCCTGTAGGAAGCGGAAGGAGAGCAGGAGAGCATCGGTCCCACACAGTTCCTGACAGTCAGCGTACTCCCCCTCCTCCAGGAGATACTGGCCCCCAGTGTACCCCTCTCCAGAGTAGCCCACCCATCTGTTAAACACCAGAGGTCAAGTGAGGTGCAGATACTCCCACACACTCCTCCTGACCAGAAGAGGACTGTGAGTCAGGGATACTGGGACGACCTTATGGCTGTTCTCTGGAACAAACACACATCTGATCTGCAGCCAAGGAAAGAGCCAGACTAAAGGTGTTTTTATAGAGGACATGTGTGTTTGATTTATTATGATTACCGAGGGTTTCTATATAGACACATACACACACATACATACATAGATAGATTCACACACACACATATACATACATATACATACATACACACACACACATACATACAGAATATATATTAAAATCTTTTTGTTGTTGTTTTTTTTGTTATCAAGAGTGTTCATAATAAATCATCCATGTACCTTGAGCACACATGCACTTACTGTATACACTAACACACACACACACACACTCACACACACACACACACACACACACTCACACACACACTTCACTCGTGTTTGCAAAGGGAGGCGGGATGCTTCTGGATAAGTGTATAAGAAGCATTCCTGAAGTATGTCATCATCAAGGAATTGTGAAACTGCGCTGGAGACACACCTAACGACCAAATATGGAAACAGTTCCAGTTAACCCTGGTCCCTTAAGCACATCCACAAATGTCCCAGTCTCACAAATACACACACCCACACACACACACACACGGACATGCACACACACACACACACACACACACATTCCTCTTGGACAAGGTTCATTCTAAGTCTAGAACTGAAAGCCATCATCCATCTCCAACAACTGTGTGTAACCAGGCACACTTACACTCCACCAATCACACGGAGCGAAGCCACCCCATTCAGTCCAATCCCCAGGAGAGGGGCGTGGTCCAGAAGCTCTCTGCCCCGCCCCTGGAAGTGGGGCTGTTCAAACACCAGAAGCTACAGTAATGAAACAACAGTAAGCAGCAGGTAACCTCTGACACAGCTGGGGGGGGTTTGGTTAACTGTGCTGGGTGAATGTGCTGATTGACAATGCAGAAGGAATTTCATTCTCAATATTAAGCACAATGTGATCTTTTGGGGATATTACTGTAGTGAAGTGTGAAGTTGAGAGTTTTCTGTTGTAGGGTAATCCTGTCATAAACTCTTACCTTAGGATCAAAAGGTCTTCTCACTTTCAGTCCCCCCTATCAGAGAAACCAAAGACACAACCTTATTTCTTCTCTAATACCAGACAGTCAACATGAAGTCGATATTTCCAACTGGATCAAGACAATTCCAAGCAGGAAATCCTCACATAAAAAACAATGGATGCCCTTTCCAAACTATTCACTAGCATACCTAATTCATCCAAGTCACCTGTTCTATTATTTTAGAAAATGATATAAGACCTTGCATGTACGTTTCTGTGTCAGCTGGAGTCTCCCAAATCTTGTTTAGGGAAATGAGGAACTATCTACCATCTCCTCTTTGACCCCTCTGTCACCCTTACCCTTCTCAAAGGTCGCAGTGACCTCACACTGGTGACCTTGGATTGACCCGGGCTAGGTGTCGATAAACCACTGGCCTCCATAACCACGTAGTTCCCATGACAACCGGGACTGTCGTAGGCGAGCCAGCTAGGAGGGCAGACAGAATCAAACAATAATCACTGGGTTACAAAGGCAACATTCTCTCACTAACAGACATGTCTGTTTCCAGAAGCACCCAGTGAAAAAAAATAACATTCTTAAATGTCAATGCATTCATACCAGCATAGAAGGCCATAGATTATGATGATTTATATTTGTAGACAACTCATACTGGAATTGTATCAACTGTTTTTTTGCACGAATTCTCAGTCTGTATTTAGTGGTGCCAAAAGGTTTCAGTTTACATTGAAGCAGTTTGAGAACAAGTGGAAACTGGGCATTAAAATACCTCAGAGGATATTTTCACGTGTTTAAAGTAACTTAAAGACAATCAAAGGCATTCAGGCACTCCAATCTGTGGTCATTAAAAATGATCATTCTTGTAAGTGCAGTGTAAGGGGTCCAGTACTTTTAGTTGAGGTTTCAAGTTAGACATAAAGTATGGTGTTTTCAGTGTTCACTATTTCCACTCAGAATGATTTGTCCACATGAACAGGAAACATGTTTCCTTAGCAGGTGCCTGGGAACCCACAGACTCACTGTTGAAACTATTCAACAGATCGCTGAAACAATATGGCAAGGATGTGTCACCTCTCTGAGTCACTCCCTCCTATTGTTTTTGCTCTGGACTTCCTATTTCAGAGTGTGTAACCAGGGGCTACTGTGCAACAGCTTCCCACACAGCAGGGGGTGAACAGGCTATGAGGAGGGCTGTGTTACCATCCTGCCTGGACTCTCAGGTCAGTCAGCTGGACAGGTGTGTGTGTCTCCAGGATGTCAGTCTGACAGCAGATGTGCTCAGGATCTTCTGCTGACGTTCCGGGCTGAGAGATGTGTAGTTCTGGAGTGTTATCATCCTGAAGAGTGAGTTTAACACAGAGAAACAATGATATATGGAGACATTTTCACAGAATTGGTTTATCGGTTGTATTCTAATGTGATTGGTTAGTGTGTGTGTGGCGTGTGTGTGTGTGTAAGACTGAGAAAACAATCTGGACTCCTAAACCTTATTTTTAACTCCAACAGGTAACACACTGACTTTGGATATGAAACAACTGGCTGCTATTTTTTGAAACAATCCAAAACAATCTGGGGGAGATTCCGACCGACAGGTGTAACATCTGCTGGTGCTTAACGATCCTCACCTTGACAAGCCTTCTGATGGAGCCAATGCTGACAGCAGTGGGCTTGTTGTCCTGGCTGGTGTGGTCTCCTGGCTGGTGGGTCAGTACAGTGTCCCCTTCCTCCAGAACCACTCCAGGCCCTTTAAAGCCGGGCTCCAGATACAGCAGCCAGCTACGAGACACACAGACTGTCTCAGTCCCTGTTGCCATCTCTCTCTTTCTCTTGTTCTTTGTCAGTTTCTCCCACACAAGCACAACATAGTTTGCGAATGCCAGCTACCAACTGCTGAAAAAACACGCATACAATGCTGGGCCGCTGCCATGGAAACCTGGCCCCACCTACCCTCTCCTTGGTGATGAGGCTTGGGACTCAAAGACCCCTGTCACACACACAGACTCACTTTCTCTCTCTATCTCTCTCTATCTCTCTCACACACACACCAAGTATATTGGCACACAAATAGGTACGTGTACACACACAACAGTTCCAATGATGATTCATAAGTATTCAAGGAAAAGATTCTTTGGTGCTGCACTCAATGCAAATGGGAATAAATCCTGCTCTCTCATTTTACATTTCCCTGACTGACTTACTCAAGCACCTGAATGCCCCGGGGGGGGGGGGGGGGGGGGGGTGAGTCCAATATCACCATCACCTGGATACAGAACCACCCTTTACCTGGCAGAGAGCTCTCAGAGTAAACAAACACTGAGGCATTCAAAAAATGACTGCGGGGGATAATGTGTGCACAGCAAACATTTACACAAGCGTGTAGTTTGTGCAAACAAGTGTGCGAGTGTTACCCGGTAATAACAGTATTTTATCATTGATTTCTTTGTATGGATCAGAAGTCCATCTGAATGGATCGGGACAGACAGATGGTGTAACAACATGGCTGCCTCCTTTCTCTTCTCCCAGAGAGAGACAGAGATCGATCTCTTCTAACAGGACGGCTCTGAAGGTCTCACAGGAACAGGAAGTCCAGTCATTCACAATTAGAAGTCAGTTTTTTGGCTCCTGCACGAGCAGACCTCAAATCTAAGCAAGAGCAGTTTGACAGTTTAAGGAACAAACTTGAGACTGAAGCACCTTCCTCTTATTTTGTGACGTGAACAGAGGGCTGGTTTCAGCTGCTAGCAGAAGAGGTTGATGGGTAAAGAGGAGGAAGGTCACAGTCCTGTGGTCTAGGGTTCATTTCCTTCCTCTGCTGACTTCTGCAGACAGGGAGAGACTTTCAACCAATCACGTGGTCGACAACCCTCCTGTTTTCCTTTACTACTTTCGGGCTTGGGAACGCTACACTGCTGTAAATAATTCAGAAGGACCAGAGTTCTGCTGTTTGTTGTTCATCTGTGTGTGTGTGTGTGTGTAAGTGTGTGTGTGTGTGCAAGTGTGTGTGTGTGTCAGAGATATACGCCATTGTACAAGAAAGAGAGGTGGACCCATCTATAAAACATGAGATATTGCATAAGGCCACTTTCTACACCTTAACTGGAGTGAGCTTGCAGTAGCGTGAGCCGTTCCACGGAAAAGCAGCTTTGAACATGTTTAGCAAGACCTCAGGGTTTCTCTCTATCCATTAAACATGAGAACAATGTTACGACATCGTCACAACAGTCCTCTGTGTCTACGGTGAATCTGATGGCAAGGCAGAACAACCATCCTGCCCAGCTGTTCAACCTATCGCAGCATATCTTAAAACACACACATGCATATAAAATATGACTTTATATATCTTCAAATGATTTAGAACCTTTTGAATTAGTATTCCTCTATGGGATTGTTAATAGTCCAGAGCTGAATAACGTCATCACTTTACCATCAGCCCTGCAGTAGCAATGACTCAAAAAGACGACTCCCTCAGGAAGGCTATAATCCCAGCGATGTGGGTTATTTGTGCAGCCCAGTTTAGTGTGATCAAACATCTAGCACTTCAGCAGGGCAGGACCAGACAGAGGCAGATTAATCAGAGGGTCAGGCCTTTTCTCAATGGGAGAGAAGCCCTAAAGCCACACTGATGAGTTATCCAATCACCATCAGTGCCAACGTGAGCAGATTAACACACAAACACATTTCAACAGGCGTGCTTGCTCACACACATACACACACACAATCATGCTGGCATGCAAACACACACATTTACACAGGCACACACATGAAAGTCATCAAAACATTACATATTTTGAAATCCTCATATTGCTTAATGTGTTTGAGAGGAGGTTGTGTACGATAAGAGAGAAGAACAGACAGACAGACAGACAGACAGAGAGCAGCAATCTTCCGGAAGGTTCTGATGGCTTATTGACGGGGGCTTGTGAATGTGTTTTACAGGATTTTCAGCTGCCAGACTGAATAGATTCTTGTGTGTTTAGTCACATGACGTAAAGAGGACTGAGCTGTTCCCAGTTCAAATCCAAAGACAAGATTAACTTGGGGATCTTAAAGCATGTGCCATTAACTTAACTATTCTTCTGCAATTTCTCCCCCCTGAGGGACAAATAAAGATTTATCTTATCTTCTCCCTATTACAAACATTTTCATATAACACCAACAAAAAGCAAGCGAACATTGACAATTGTCAGGAACGCAACTGCTCTTCCCTGCAAAGCTGCCCATCAGCACACTTCAGTTATTCATGGCAAAAACTGGCTACTTGGTGTCTTTAAGTCTTTAAGATATTTTGACGTTAATGTGCAATGTAAGAGTACTTTTTCATCAGAATACAAAGATAGAGAGTCTCTTCTGCTCTTACCATCCTCCCAGTACACGAACTGAAGCTCCGTTCTGGAACTTCATGCCAGCATCTTCCAGGTCGTTGTGAACCTCCGTCTTCTCACCAGAGAAAGATGTTCCTTCATAGATGTGCATCTGGGGGGGGGGGGGGGGGGGGGGGGGGGGAGTCAAATATTGGAGTAAATGTTTAGTTACCTGAGTGTTCATTATCAAGACATCACAATGATCTCAAATCTGATAATCCATTCATAATAGTCCATTAATGAGAAATACATGGTGCCTTTTCATAGTCTTAAGTACCGAAGGCAGCAGTTTAAGTTTAGATGTGGCACAAAGTAAACCAGTAAAAACTGAAATTGAAATGTTTCACAATTGGGCTTTAAATTGTTTGAATGTAAAATATACTGTAGCTTCGCCTTATAGCCACTCCACTGAGACTGCCCTCCTGTCGGTTACCACGGCCCTCCAGTCTGCCAGAGCAGCCTCAAGGTCTTCTGTTGTCATTCTGCTAGACCTCTCCGCAGCATTCGACACAGTCAACCACAAGATCCTGCTCGCCACACTCGAAGAGATGGGCATCACTGGCACTGCGCTTAAATGGATCTCATCATACCTGACAGGAAGGTCCTATCAAGTCTCCTGGGGAGGGAAAACATCTGGTACCCGCCTGCTCTCCACTGGGGTCCCACAGGGTTCCGTCCTTGGCCCGCTCCTATTCTCTCTTTACACCACCTCACTCGGGCCAATCATCGCCTCCCATGGATTCTCCTATCACTGCTACGCTGACGACACGCAGCTATATCTATCCTTTCCCCCAACTGATCAAGGGATATCGACCAGAATCGAGGCCTGCCTCTCTGACATCTCAGCCTGGATGACCCGACATCACCTCCAGCTGAACCTCGCCAAAACGGAACTCCTCATCATCCCTGCCAAACCCTCAATCACCCACGATCTCTCCATCACTATTGGATCTGCAACAGTGACCCCTTCACCCTCCGCCAGGAACCTGGGGGTCATCTTGGATGACGAGCTCTCCCTCACAGCTCACATTGCTGCAGTCTCTCGGTCATGTAGATTCACCCTCTACAACATCAGGAAAATCAGAAAATACCTCTCTCAACATTCCACCCAACTGCTAGTCCAAGCCCTAGTCCTCTCAAAGCTGGATTACTGCAACTCGCTACTAGCCGGCCTTCCTGCAAATGCAACCCGTCCCCTTCAGAGGATACAGAATGCAGCCGCTCGTCTGGTTTTCAACCTACCCAGACGCTGTCACGTCACCCCGCTCCTCATCGCCCTCCACTGGCTTCCCGTCATGGCCCGCATCAGATTCAAAACCCTGGTACTGACCTTCCGGGCGGTAAACGGGACTGCCCCGACCTATATCAACTCTCTCCTCCAGCCCTATACCCCCACCCGCCACCTACGGTCATCTGCTGACAACCGTCTAGTGGTACCCCCCCTCAAGAGCGCCAGAGCGCAACACAAACTCTTCCACTGCCTGGCTCCCCAATGGTGGAATCAACTCCCGACCTCCCTCAGAAGCACGGACTGCCTTCCAACCTTCAAAAGAAGGCTTAAAACTCACCTATTTAGAGAATTTAATGGCACTTAACAATAGCATGTCATTTCACCTGATCTAATGTATTATGTGTTGTATCTCTTGCTCTATATTCATAATCGCTGTGTTATGCATTTATAGTTCTTCCTTTGGCACTTATTGGTTCTCATGATGTATGATTCACGATCTAAAAATCCGACTGTGTTCGGGGTCTATCACGTTGCTTTGCTCAATGACTGATGCTCTTTGTAAAAGCTCTCTCTTGTAAGTCGCTTTGGATAAAAGCGTCTGCTAAATGAATAAATGTAAATGTAAATGTTATAGCTCAAAGCTAGACGGGCAAACAGACAGGGTAAAATCCATGAAGGTCACATGATGTGTCCTAGACCTGTGTCATCAGACCAGAGATCCAGAGTGTCACCTCTGATAGGAGAGGCTCTGGGGAGTAAAAACAAGGAGAAGAGAGGGAGTGTTTGTTCTTAATCCTACAACCTGCCTCAGAAGTGCCCCCAAGCAATCTGTAAGGAGCATTCCTGCTCCTATGATTAAGAGGGGGAGCTTTTTCTTCCGTTTAATCCCTACATCCACACGAAATCCGCCTACGTACCTTATTAATAGTTTTCTGGCTATGTTGCTTCATTTGAAGCCGAGACAACAACATACTTTTGTAGAAAGTTAACATTACCAATTGTGATTGGGTGCTGCAAAAGCAATCGCATAAGTGCTTGTTAAACAACGTCACAAAGATCAGTCCCATGCTTTGTTTAGGCAGCTTGTTCAGAACATTGTGCTGGACGAGGTCCTTTGTCCTTTACATGTGTTTGCTTGGTTGGAATGGATAGGAAAACTCCAGCTCTACTTCTATGCTACACCATACTACACCATACTACACCATACTACACCATAGTACACCATACTACAACATACTTCACCATACCACACCATACCACACCATACCACAACATACTACACCATACTACACCATACTACAACATACTACACCATACTACACCATACTACAACATACTACACCATACTACACCATAATACAACATACTACACCATATCACACCATACTACAACATACTACACCATACTACAACATACTACACCATACCACACCATACTACACCATACTACACCATACTACACCATACTACACCATACTACACCATACCACACCATACTACACCATACCACACCATACTACAACATACTACAACATACTACACCCTACCACACCATACTACAACATACTACACCATACTACACCATACTACAACATACTACACCATACCAAACCATACTACAACATACTACACCCTACCACACCATACTACAACATACTACACCATAGTACAACATACTACACCATACCACACCATACCACACCATACCACACCATACCACACCATACCACACCATACTACACAGTGCTACACTGTACTAACCAGCTACTTCAGCTACACCAGTACTGTACTGCAGGAATTTCACAGAGCAAGTTCCTAACTGACAGATGCAGTGCTCTCTTTAAACACCTCAGACTAACAAAGACTAACAGTAGAGCTTGGTATTGATTCTTTGTTAGTCTTTGACAGAGACAACAGTCTACAGTATATATCCTAGAAGAGTGCAGGTCCACCAAATCAGATGAGAAAGTATTTTTAAAGCAATGAATAGGCCATTGCATAACCACTTGTTCGTTTACATTTATGACACGTTATTGTAGATATTAAACTGTGAAAAGGAGATAAACTGATGCCTGATGCCACTCTTCAGTTCTGCAGCCTGAGGTTTCATTAGCTAATGAAAGAGAAATGTTCTGGCCAGCTAAAAGACACCGACAAGGCATCTTTAATCTACTCAGCACAGCTATTAGGGGAGCGACCGAGCAGGACGTGCTGATAAAGTCATTAGGATGAGAACAGAAATGAGTCAAAGTGAGACAGTGGGCCAGACAATCACTCATGTTGCCTCACCAGCGTTGGCCTTGGGATGGTCTTCCCATTTTCTTCCTACAAAAAATACAAATAAACCTGCAGTTAAATGAGGTCAAATAGTATTTCGTAAAAAGAGTGATTTCTGAAAAGTTGATAAATGTATTTTGTGAAACAGGATCATTGTTACCTGGTCAGTGTTTGATGATGAGCACCTCTTACTGGGTTTCTGGACTTGAGCTGCTTCCTGTTCACCTTTGCTGCACTCCAGTCGTATCGAGGCTGCTGATTTCAGATACTTATAGAACGGCGAGTCGGCAGGTTTCTGAACAATAAGCTGACTGAACAAATCAGCTTTTTCCTCGGATCCAGTGGCGAATCCATCTGCACTGCTGGAGGATCCAATCACAGGGCTGTCTGGAACCTCCAGCATGGTGCATGAAGGGTACAGTGAAAATCTTTGGTCTTCGTCGACTGCTTGGTGTTTGTCTTCCTCCATCTCCCCATCATCTTCCTCTGGATCCCTGTTGAAGAAGCACTCCCATAGGGGGCGCTGTGAGGGGGGAGAGGAGGAGCCCTCAGGGTCTGGCAGAGCGCTGGACTGCAGACGCTCGCTCACACACTGCAGCAGAGACAGGATAGACAGCGCCGACGCCGACGCCTGCTGCTCAGCTCCACCTCCTCCGCTCAAGCTCCTCAGCTCCTCCTCGGTGGCAGGCGGCACCAGGAGGTCCCTGTCGTCACACGACAGCCCTCCCTCCCCTGCCTCCTCTCGGACACCGTCCTCCTCGACGATGGGCGAGAGCGAGAAGGGGTAGGCCTTGCCCCGCCTGCTGCTGGGGCTCAGCATGGGACCAGTGTCGTTGACAAACACAGTGTCCGTCTCCTCTTCCTCGTCGATGATGGGAAAGCCCCCAGCCTCTACCTCGTGGAGGTCCAGGAGGGGGAGGGGGCCCAAGGCCTGGGCGTGGACGGCACAGGCTGTCAGGTCAGGGAGGTGGCCCCCTTTTCGACCGGCCCACGTCTGAAGCCCTGCCAGCCTGCTGCTCGGGTCTGGAGGTGACCCTGTCAGCCCTCCTGCTGCCCCTGCTGAGGGGCCACTGTGTCCCTGTGCCTCCGAGTCATGGAGCTCCAGACCAGCAGAGGCATCGTGAGAGCGCAGGACTTCTGGGGATATCTGTGATGAGGTAGGGTCCATGGTGACAGAACCCCCAGCTCTGGAAGACCCGCCCTCCTCACCCCCTGAGTCAGAGCCGTCCTCGATCACTGCTGCCAGGTACGTTGACACCAGGACGAAGCTTTGATCGTCGTTGTTGTCTTCTGTAAGAGGAGCTTCCTGAAGTCTCCCTGCTGTTATTCCAGCTTCACTGCTCTGGACTCTGTCATCCATATCTGGGACATCGTCACCTATTGTCCGTCTGGCTTCAGACACTTCTGGCCTGTCACTGTTATGTATTTCACAATTAGAAACAGTTACTGGCAAGTCAGGAGATACCGTCTGCCTTCCGGAAGATTCCATGGGAAAAGCATTGTTATTTAAAGAACCAGCAATATTATTGGGATATTCAAGGTTATTGTGGAGAGTAATATGATCATATTCAGTATATATTTGATTGTCACAACTATTGCTTCCATTATCATCTTTGGCTACATCAACTATCAAATTCCCTACTGGTGAATTTCCAGTGTGATCTACTTTATTATTGTGACTGTCCTTCGCAGGGCAGAACAGTTGACCTTTGTTTTGATTTAGCGTTCCTGAGATTGCTTTGCATTGCCTGCCTCCCTCAACTTCAGTAATGCAGTATTCAGCGCCAACGCCGTTATCGTCTGGCTGACCCGCCCCATCCTCAACTGAAATCTTGCTTGCACCTGTTAACAGTTGCCCTTTAACCTCCGCCAGACGACCACTGGTGTCCTCAGAACAGTGCTCTCTGTGCATCTCATCCAAGACCTTCGGAGTAGAGCCCACTGTGGACATACTGTCGCAGGTTGGTCCAGGACTACTCCTGATGTCAGTGTCTGACCCTGCTATGGACTCATATCCTGAGGATGGGGTGGACCTGATGCCCTCACCCTGAACCTGGGGGGACGAGAGGCTCTGTTCTGTTGGGGCAGCAGAGCTGCAGGCTTCATGTCCATCTTCTGACAGATCTGCCCCACGAAGCTTATCTGACTGATCGGATCTGATCTGAAAATCTTCCACGCTCTCTCCTGGTAAAGCACACTGAGTCTCCTCGCTTTGAAGGTCCTCTGCCGACCGGATCTCCTCCAGAGCTATGAGAGCGTTCCTCAGAATGGTTTCGACCATCATCTTAGACTCTGAGCGAAGGGCCTCCTCGTACGAGTCCTGGTGTTCTGAGAGCAGCCCTCCGAGCGGTCCATCCCCACCCTCCACGCCCCCCCAAGCTGGCGGCTTGGCTTCAGCATCAGAGGATGCATTCAGTCCATCCCCAGAGTTTGAAACCGTGGCTGTAGGCACGGGTATCCCACTGCCTTCAGCCAGAGAACCTGATGTTGGAATGTGACGAGGAGCCAGCTGGCTGTCGCTGACAACAGCAGCAGACTGGTGCGTTGTTCCCCTGGTGCCTCCTGGCACCCTGAGAGACTCAGCGACCCGAGAAGGTGATCCAGTCTGGGCAGACAGAGCAGGAGAGCTGTCGGTGTGTTCAGACAGAGCCTCGTCTACATCCCTGCCTGTGTCCTCCCCTACTTTCACCCCTGGCTTCTGTTCCACTCTGGGGCTTTCGCTCATGCTTTCCCCCTCAGCTGTCTGAGTCACACGGAGCTCAGGAGAGCCGTCTTGGAACACTTTCATCCCAGATAGAGAGTCTGTGGAGTGGCCCTCCCTCGCAGTCGAGTCTCCTTCTCTGGAGGATGAGTGGGCCCTTTGACTTGAGACACTATACCTTGATGAAACTTGACTTAGAACTGGAATGTTGCTGAGACTGGGACCTGGCCCGGGTGGTCCCAAAGCTGCCGAGTTCGTTTCTAAAGTGCAAGCTCCCTCGTCGTTAGTGTCTGATGCTGGAGCCATGCCAAGATCAATCAACAAAGTTTGACTGTCGTTTGGATAAGACGTTGAAGGTTCTGAAGCAGAGGGAGTCTCCCGTCCTTGTGGATGCCCAGAAGGGTGGCAGGACGCAGGGTTACCCTCCCCACTGCCCCTCCCCTGCTGGCTCTCGTCACCCTCCAAGATGGGCGGGGCTTCCTGGTGTCTCCGCCTCATCCTTCGCTGCTCCCTCTGACCGCGGTACGTCCCGTACGTGACCACGGGCGGCTGGGACAGGGCCTGGAGGCGGAGCCTGTCGCAGGCCACCTCCTCCCCGTCCCTCAGAGTCCCAGTGCCAGAGACGCTGGCCTCCCTGCACCTCGTCCCATGGTCCTCTGCATGAGACAACGCTCTGCTAGAGAGAAGGACAGAGAGAGAAAGAAAAATAAAGAGGGGGAGAAATAGAGAGAGAGAATTAGAGCATAATATCTAAATGATACAGGGAAGAACTCGCGGTTTGTTCAATGCTGGTTTAAACTCAAGGTGTTGGGAAAGTAGAGGTCATGTATTCATTCCCTTTCTTTATCAGATCAAGAAGAGACCTCATGAAATATGAACTCCTAGCTGCTGTACAGAGACAGGGCCTGTCTGGAGGAAGAACACACAGATCACAGCGTGGATGGAAAAGACCATCCGACACCCACCAACACCTACAAGAACATGCAGACAGAAAACCTTCTCCATCTTTAAACCAGGTGGAGGTGCTTCAGAAGCAAAGTGCAAAATGAGAAGCCATTGATTCCTTGACCCAAAAGGACCAAGTGTTGCTGGATGTCGCTGGATCAAAAAGTATTAGGGTTTCAAGGCCCTTCAAATCCTATATGCCACCTCGGTGACCTTCTAAGACCACAGCACATGTTCCTGGTGCTGTTATACTAACAAGCAAGATGGTAAAGTGTGTGTGTGTGTGTGTGTCTGTGAGGGAGAAAGAGATCAGAAAGAGATAAAGAACGACAGTTTACAGAGGAACTAAGCAATTCCCATGGTAAATTAGTGATTGCTTACAATGCCATCAGCTCATGAAATATGCATTAAAACAAAGTATTTCTAGATCAATACTAGAGCTGAAAGCATGTTCAGAGTAGAATAAGCTAAACAAGCAGTGACAGATGTTCTGTCATATTCTGTATGACTTTACACAGACACAGGAGATGTCAGGAGGTGATATTAGTGTTCATATTCTCTTGAATAGCCTCAGACCATGTTTTCAAGCTGCTACTTGGAGAAGAAAACAACTTCACCACTGGGTGCCAAGCAGAATCCTTTAATTGATGCCATTCAGCTGAAAATAGCACATGACCAAAACAAGACAACACTCATGTTAATAACATCCAACGCGTCTATTATTAACATCCATTCTAGGCATCCTTGAAGCTCTATTCGTCATTCTGGACACCAGATGTGCTCCTGCTGTGCTTTTTTGTCTCCAAATGCTTTTTTATTTTATTTATTTCAATTGAAAACCTTCATCTATCCCTCAAGGGGCAACAAGCAACATCAACTAGCAACTATAAATACACTTCAGAAGAACACCAGTAGAAGCCTGCCTGCATTAGTGTGGTTCGTGCCGATAAGACACATATTCCTCTGTGATAGTGGAGGCTTATCAGGTCTTTGAAGGTACTTACTGATATCATCTATAATCTTGATAACATGATATCATGGGTTGCTGATCGTCTATTGTGTCTCTGCACAGGAGTATGGCTGTTTATTCATACAGGTTCTACTGCTAAGTCTACCATGAGGGAGGGGTGGGAGGGGGGGGCGTCTGTCACATACTGTATAAGACTCTGGCTCAAGTACATGAGTCACTTACTGGAAATGGAGACATGGTGCTTAGAAGTAAGACTCACTAACGTCTCGGTTCTGCTTCATTCTCTCAGATATTGACCATAAATGAGCTTTTTTATATATGATCAATTCCCTTTTGAGAACCTGAACATTTAGGTTCAACCGTCACCACACTCTGTTGACAGTGAAGGTGTGGACCAATCATGTCGTCAAGAAGATTGTTTTCTGAGAAATGTAATCGGTTGGTCTACCTTGCACTTTGATGTGTGAGAATATGAACTTTACTGGTACTGACAGTATAGAGATATTAAAACTAAAATCAAGACAGAGACCAGCTTGGCTTCCCACACACACACACACACACACACAAAAAGGGCTGTCATCATATCCCATCTCCCTGGGCCAATGGGCTGAAACTATTCTCCACTCTCCAATCTAGCCAACATTTCGGACGCAGAGGGAGGTACTGTACAGTACATATCCTGCTATGAGCTGGCAGGAGAGAGCTAGAGAGTAATAAGTAGGAGGACAGAGAGAGAGGGAGAAAGAGACAGACAGAGAGAGAGACAGAGAGAGAGAGTCAGAGAGAGAGAGAGAGAGAGACAGAGAGACAGAGAAAGAGAGACAGCGAGAGAGAGAGAGACAGAGAGAGAAAGAGACAGAGAGAAAGAGAGAGAGAGAAAGAGAGAAAGAGACAGAGAAAGAGAGAGAGAGACAGAGAGAGAGAGAGAGAGAGACAGAGAAAGAGAGACAGAGAAAGAGAGACAGAGAGAGAGAGAGAAATATAGATAGACAGATGCTCCTTTATGTCTAAATTGTCAGAGTGAATTGACCTGCAGGATTTAATGGGTGTGTGTGTTTGTGTCAGTATTTGCGTGAGGATTTATGTGAATGTTTGCGTAAGTGTTTGTGTTAGTGTTTGTGTGTGTTAATGTGAGTGTCTGTGTGTGTGTGTGTCTGTGTTTGCGTGAAGATTTACTTGAGTGTTTGCTTGAGGGTTTGCATTAGTGTGTGTGTGTGTTTGCGTAGTGTTTGCGTGAAGATTTGTGTGAGTGTTTGTGTAAGTGTTTGTGTGAGTGTTTGTGTGTGTGAGAGTGTGTTAGTTTTTGTGAGTGTGTATGAGTGTGTCCACGGAAGCTCGTTCTGCTGCCTGGCTTCCCGTCAGTGTTTCCATCCTGCCTTAGCAGAGCTGACTGTCTGCCGGGAGAGCTGAGCAGTAACCCTGCCTCTCCTTACCCCACCCTGCCTCCCCTTACCCCACCCTGCCTCCCCTTACCCCACCCTGCCTCCCCTTACCCCACCCTGCCTCTCCTTACCCCACCCTGCCTCCCCTTACCCCACCCTGCCTCCCCTTACCCCACCCTGCCTCCCCTTACCCCACCCTGCCTCTCCTTACCCCACCCTGCCTCCCCTTACCCCACCCTGCCTCCCCTTACCCCACCCTGCCTCCCCTTACCCCACCCTGCCTCCCCTTACCCCACCCTGCCTCCCCTTACCCCACCCTGCCTCTCCTTACCCCACCCTGCCTCCCCTTACCCCACCCTGCCTCTCCTTACCCCACCCTGCCTCCCCTTACCCCACCCTGCCTCCCCTTACCCCACCCTGCCTCCCCTTACCCCACCCTGCCTCCCCTTACCCCACCCTGCCTCCCCTTACCCCACCCTGCCTCTCCTTACCCCACCCTGCCTCTCCTTACCCCACCCTGCCTCCCCTTACCCCACCCTGCCTCCCCTTACCCCACCCTGCCTCCCCTTACCCCACCCTGCCTCCCCTTACCCCACCCTGCCTCTCCTTACCCCACCCTGTATTTCCCTGAACAGAAATACACACACAACCACACTCAAATATATGCCTCACACACATTCCCACAGTCTCTCTCTCTCACACACACACACACACACACACACACACTAAACTAAACTAAAATGCTAGGTTGGTTGGGACCCACCCAAACAGGCTCCCACTGTCCATCCCTGTGCTCTAAACCTAGCCTAGTGTTTGCCCACTCACTGCTGACCAAGCTTTCAAGGATGATGTGCTCCATTCCCATCCCTGGACACTGGGAGCTGTTTTCAGTCTTTGGATAAGCAGAGTTCATCCCTTCAGTGTGCAGCTCTACACAAGCAGCTCCACACCATGTCTCATCTGCTCCTCAAACACCCTGCAGTCTGTCCACAGCACATAACCTGACCACTCACTCAAACATGGCTCTCTCCATCTATTCTCTGCTCTATTTCTTTCCAACTGTGCGTGTGTGCGAGTGTGTGTGTGAGTGTGTGTGTGTGTGTTCATTGTGCACTGAGAGCGTTTGGAGACTCTACTCAGCTAGCTGCGGAGCCTGATGACGCATCTTATTCAATCAGGCCTTGTCCTTCTGCAATCAGTCACTTTTCTTTTCCATACTTCCTTTATCCAACTCCCTCCCTCCCCCTCCTTCCCTCCATCCCTCCCTCCCCCTCTCTCTCCCTCCCTCCCCTCCCTCCCTCCCCCTCCTTCCCTCCATCCCTCCCTCCCCCTCTCTCTCCCTCCCCTCCCTCCCTCCCCCTCCTTCCCTCCATCCCTCCATCCCCCTCTCTCCCTCCCTCCCCTCCCTCCCTCCCCCTCCTTCCCTCCATCCCTCCCTCCCCCTCTCTCTCCCTCCCTCCCCTCCCTCCCTCCCTCCCCATGGCTCTCCTCTCCCTCCATGTTAAACTGGTCCCCCCCCCCAGTGCTGTCTGCCCCCCTAAGTGGCTCCTCTACTCCACTCTGCTGTAGTTAATTGGTGAGCTATGAATAGTACTGCTGTTCTGGCGCTGTTCTCAGGTGCATGAAAAGCAGTTTCACCGTCAATGACAAAGCAATTGCTGTCTCTGTTGTGTATTTCTCTCCCTATCTCTCTCTCTCTCCCTATCTCTCTCCCTCCTCTCTCTCTCTCCCTCCTCCTCTCTCTCTCTCTTTCCCTCCTCCTCTCTCTCCTCCTCTCTCTCTCGCTATGTGTAGTAGTCCAGCCCAATAGACCAAAAGTTTGGGTTACGCACTAGATTTAGTGTGGAATTATTGTAAATCAATTGCAAAAAAAAGGTTATTTTGATCATTCACAATGGAGTTTAGTCAAACCAGCCAAATCTTGTGATTCCTGTTTGTTATTATCCATATGAATGATCTGTCTTTCCATCGCTCAGCATTCCTCTGTGATTTCTCCTCCTTCCCAAGACAGAGCACAGTGACCTTCTTCCTGTCACTTCCATTCCTCCCTTTCTTTCTCCCTCCCTCCCTCCCTCCCCCCTTTTCTCTCTCCCATCTATCTGTCTCCCCTCCCTCCCTCCCTCTTTCCTTCTCTCGCCCATCTCTCTGTCTCCTCTATCTCTCCCCTCCCTCCCTTCCTCCCTCCCATCTTGTTGTCTCCTCCCTCCCTCCCCCTCCCTCCCCCTCCCTCCCTCTCTCTCTTCCTCTCTCCACCTCCCTCCCCCCTCCCCCTCTTTCCTTATCTATCCCTCTTTATCCTTTAGCAGAGGTCATCTCATCTTTATGGTCCTCCCTCTCTCTGTCAGACAATCACTTTCCTCTCTTGTTCCATAACAGGAGAGAGAGGGAGGACTGGCCTCTACTGCAGGGGCCTCTACTGCAGGGGCCTCTACTGCAGGGGCCTCTACTGCAGGGGCCTCTACTGCAGGGGCCTCTACTGCAGGGGCCTCTACTGCAGGGGCCTCTACTGCAGGGGCCTCTACTGCAGGGGCCTCTACTGCAGGGGCCTCTACTGCAAGGGCCTCTACTGCAGGGGCCTCTACTGCAGGGGCCTCTACTGCAGGGGCCTCTACTGCAGGGGCCTCTACTGCAGGGGCCTCTACTGCAGGAGTCTCTACTGCAGGGGCCTCTACTGCAGGGGCCTCTACTGCAGGGGCCTCTACTGCAGGGGCCTCTACTGCAGGGGCCTCTACTGCAGGGGCCTCTTCTGCAGGCCATCTGCTGTCCATACATTATCACTAACATCTGGCCTGCTCTCTAGCCATACGGATAAATAACAGGCTAATGCATTTCAATAAGAACCTAATTACTCATGTTGCTTCGAATACTGGATTTGAGGTTAATATGCAAAAAAGTGTCCCGTTCCATAAAGAGCGAGGTACCTGATGGGTGCGAGCACAGTGCTGCAGGACAGAAGGACACCAGCACCATGAGGCTCACAACCTGTGTGTGATAACAGGCAGATGGAGAGAGGCAGTGTGTGTATGAGTGTGTGTGAGATAGACAGAGAGAGACACACACACACACACATACAAAAACACACGTACACACTTGTGTAATGTGAGCCGATATCCAGAGAGCAAAGAGGACATGGCTTATGGTCTGAGTCCATCCAGTCCGCTTTAGAAAATGCTGGAATGTTGTCATGGAACTAACTAGGTTTGTTGGGTGTTAGTATGTTTATCAGAGTTGAAAAAGGGTAGGGAGTTGGGAGGCAGGTATTCTGAGCGGTTATGGAATCAGGTTAGCAATCAGAATGTTTCCCAGCCGTGCAAGATGACGAAGTGTCCTAGTGCAAGGCACTTCACCCTGCTTGCCTCGGGGGGGGGGGGGGGGGGGGGGGAGTCCTTGTACTTGCTGTAAGTCACTCTGGATAAGAGCATCTGTTGAATGACTAAATGTAAAAGGTTGAACGTTTTCAAAACAACAGGTCTGATCGTCCATTACCTCTCAAATCCCACCTGACCAATCAGACGGACAGATTTTACCTCTCAAATCCCACCTGACCAATCAGACGGACAGATTTTACCTCTCAAATTCCACCTGACCAATCAGGTGGACAGATTTTACCTCTCAAATCCCACCTGACCAATCAGACGAACAGATTTTACCTCTCAAATTCCACCTGACCAATCAGGCGGACAGATTTTACCTCTCAAATTCCACCTGACCAATCAGACGGACAGACCTCTCCTTCTGCCTGCCCAGACGGACAGACTCTATAATCATTCATTCAGTCATTTAGCAGACGCTCTTATCCTTTTTGGGAAGGGAGACAGAAGCACAGGGACAGACAGAGACAGAAGAGAGACAGGAGAGAGACAGGAGAGAGAGACAGGAGAGAGAGACAGGAGAGAGAGACAGGAGAGAGAGACAGGAGAGAGAGACAGGAGAGAGAGACAGGAGAGAGAGACAGGAGAGAGAGACAGGAGAGAGAGAGAGAGAGACAGGAGAGAGACAGGAGAGAGAGACAGGAGAGAGAGACAGGAGAGAGAGACAGGAGAGAGAGACAGGAGAAAGAGAGAGAGAGACAGGAGAGAGAGACAGGAGAGAGACAGGAGAGAGAGACAGGAGAGAGAGACAGGAGAGAGAGACAGGAGAGAGAGAGAGAGAGACAGGAGAGAGAGACAGGAGAGAGAGACAGGAGAGAGAGAGAGAGAGACAGGAGAGAGAGAGAGAGAGACAGGAGAGAGAGAGAGAGAGACAGGAGAGAGACAGGAGAGAGAGACAGGAGAGACAGACAGGAGAGAGAGAAAGCTAGAACGAGAGACAGAGGTGTGCGTGTACGTACGTGTGCGCGCATGTGTGTGTACTGTGGGAATCCCCAAAGTCCAGACAAGTCAGCGCCGGGGGGGGGGGGGGGGTGTGATGGATGGCTCTGGGATTTGGAAATGAAGACTTTGTCAGCCGCTAGTGGAAGTTTGAAATCCCTTCCTGGATGATGTAACACAGTCAGATCATGTGACTCATTTCAGCCAACCAGACGTCTGCTCTTATCTTGGTTCACTCAGTGTTTAAGTCAATGAACAGATCGTTAAACAGGGCTGGCAATTAAACATTTCCTTCAATTAAACTGTTTTTTATTCAGTAGCTTGTAGGAAGTGTTTCCTTAGGCACAATTTTTGTTTGGCTTGAGGTCTAAATAACGAGCTCCATTTAGGTACAGGGCTGGTATCACAGCTGGTATCACAGGACTGGTATAACAGCTGGTATCACAGGGCTGGTATCACAGGGCTGGTATCACAGGGCTGGTATCACAGGGCTGGTATCACAGGGCTGGTATCACAGGGTTGGTATCACAGGGCTGGTATCACAGGGTTGGTATCACAGGGTTGGTATCACAGGGCTGGTATCACAGGGTTGGTATCACAGGGCTGGTATCACAGGGTCCAGTGCCCTCACACTGTTACACACACAGTATTGTGATAGGGCATCGCCCGCTTGGCTGACGATCTCACGAGTTGCTCTGATGCTGGTGCCAAATGGTGCCAACACCCATGCCCAGGGGCTGCTACCACACACACACATACACACACACACACACACACACACTCTCTCTCTCACACACACACACACACACACACTCACACACACACACACATTCCAGAACTGGCACAAGGATGCTAATTGCTAGCAGGACCACTAGAGATGCCTTTGAAGTTAATCCACCTCTAACATGGTAACACAACACAACTAGACACCTCATCCACCTCTAACATGGTAACACAACACAACTAGACACCTCATCCACCTGTAACATGGTAACACAACACAACTAGACACCTCATCCACCTCTAACATGGTAACACAACACAACTAGACACCTCATCCACCTGTAACATGGTAACACAACACAACTAGACACCTCATCCACCTCTAACATGGTAACACAACACAACTAGACACCTCATCCACCTCTAACATGGTAACACAACACAACTAGACACCTCATCCACCTCTAACATGGTAACACAACACAACTAGAAGCCTGATCTTTTCTTGAAGTTCCTCTTGTAATTGTTCTGTGTGTTGGGAAGCCCCGCCCCTCTGTTACTTCAAACTGGTCTATTTACCGAGGGTCTTAATGTCCGCCAGTCAAACTACTTTGTGGAAGCTGAGCTGAGCTTTCATAGAATGCTTGTTTTTTTTGTGTAGTTTGCTTTCATAATCCAGTATGAATCACAAGCATTTTACGACAACAACCCCAGCAACAAACATGCCATCAGTATGAACGCATCTCTGACTGTGTGACTGCTGCATGAAAACCCTTTAAAGTTCATGGTCATTTTACAAGCTAGCAAAACAGAGTTCCTAGTTCCTACGAATAAATGCCTACAAAAAAACCCAGCTAGGGTTCTCCATTTTATTCATAGGGGTACATAATTATTTTGAATAATGTTATCGTTGTCTAACAGAAGAGTTTAAGACAGAATCTAGGATTGCACTAGCCTTAATGCTACGGTATCGCCCTAGTGGTAAGGTCAGGTACTGTGTATTCCTTGCCCGCTTGAAGCAGAGGCTCTTACCTAGTGCAAGCATCGTCTGCCTGCCTTCTGTGATGGAAACAGTTGTGTTTGTGTGTACTTGTGTCAAGAGCGCTCTTTTGTTTATCACAAATAAGAGAACATTTGGGGTTTGGAAGAGGACAATTAGTCTCTTGATCAAGGACACTGTCTAACACAGTCTGTCTCTCTGGTACAACAATGACTTCAGAAGCCAAAACAGGAAGTTTCAAACTCACCGTGTCTCTGCAGTCTGTGAGTCCGTGTCCACCTGTCGATATGACAACGACCCCTTCAGCTCAGCCCCACACAGAGACAAGCTCTCCCCGCTCTCCTCCGTCTCTCTCTCTGTCCCAGCTGGCTGACTGTCCTCCCTGTCTTCTCGTGTCCCGCTCTGGGCAGTGTCAGTCTGTCCCTGGTCCCCCTCTGCTCCACGTGTCCCTCCTGTCAGATCTTCCTCCTCCTCCGTCTTGGCTTGTTCCTCTGAGGGTTGAGCACTTTCCCG
Source organism: Protosalanx chinensis (assembly GCA_030340685.1). Taxonomy (NCBI): domain Eukaryota; kingdom Metazoa; phylum Chordata; class Actinopteri; order Osmeriformes; family Salangidae; genus Protosalanx; species Protosalanx chinensis. Next base: position 726,706 of record CM059338.1, on the reverse strand, counting down.
GGGTTCAGCCCTGAACTGGAACAGGCTGCTTAGCCTCCTGAGGAAGGATGTCTCTACAGGCGGAGGAGAGGCTGGGGAGGAGGGAGGCTCCTGGGGTGAGGTGGCCGGGGGCTGGGTGGGGTGCTGGTCCTGGGAGGATGCTCCGGCATCGTGGGACACGCTCCTCTCTCCTCCTCCTCCTCCTTCCTCCGCTGCTCTTCCCTCAGCTTCTTCCCTCCTGTCCCTCTTCCCCTCGTAGAGCTCCTCCTCACTGCTCTGGAAAGCCTAGAAGTGGCCAGATAGGAGCCCAGGGGAGGACAGAGGGGGACAGAGAAACAGAGAGGGGGAATTAACTTTGTCAGCGGTGAGGTTTCTGTCGCTGTAGCAGCTGTACCCTGTCAGAGAGAGAGGAGGGGGGAGACTCAGCAGAACAGTCTCATTATCCTTCTCTGTTGTTCTCTCTCTCTCTGTGTTTCTCTTTCTCTTGTTCTCTCTCTTGTTCTCTCTCTTGTTCTCTCTCTCCAGTCTGTCCTTCCCAGCAGAATCAGCCGGCAACAGCTCTCACTCTGATGCAAATGCATCTATAAAACCCTCCATGTGACTCCCCTCCCCCATAACCCAGCCCACAATGCAGTTAACCCTCGCTGCACCACAGGGTGTTAAAGTAGCGTGTGTGTATGTGAGAGTGTGTGTTTGTGTGTGTGAGAGTGTGTGTGTGTATGTGTGAGAGTGTGTGTGTGTGTGTGTGAGAGTGTGTGTGTGTGTGTGTGAGAGTGTGTGTGTGTGTGTGTGCGCGTGCGTGTGTGTGTGTGTGCGCGTGTGTGTGTGGGTGTGTGAGTGAGAGTGTGTGTGTGTGTGTGTGTGTGAGAGTGTGTGTGGGTGTGTGAGAGTGTGTGTGTGTGTGTGTGAGAGTGTGTGTGTGTGTGTGTGAGAGTGTGTGTGTGTGTGTGTGTGTGCGCGTGCGTGTGTGTGTGTGTGCGCGTGTGTGTGTGGGTGTGTGAGTGAGAGTGTGTGTGTGTGTGTGAGAGTGTGTGTGCGCGTGTGCATGCGTGCGTGTGTGTGTGTGTGTGTGTGGGTGTGTGAGAGTGTGTGTGTGTGTGTGTGAGAGTGTGTGTGTGTGTGTGTGTGTGCGCGTGCGTGCGTGTGTGTGTGTGTGTATGCGCGTGTGTGTGTGGGTGTGTGAGTGTGAGTGTGTGAGTGTGTGAGTGTGTGTGAGTGTGTGTGTGTGTGTGTGTGTGGGTGTGCGTGTGTGTGTGTGTGTGTGTGTGGGTGTGCGTGTGTGTGTGTGTGTGTGTGTTGGCAGGGGTCTTGGTTCAGAGAGCTGACACTTTGCAGCATGTCTCTAACCTCCATCCTGTCAGTGAACCTTCAACACATTGTGAAGTGGTGCACAGAGGAGCAGGAGAGATGGTTCAGATGCTGAATGGTTCAGATGCTGAATGGTTCAGATGCTGAATGGTTCAGATGCTGAATGGTTCAGATGCTGAATGGTTCAGATGCTGAATGGTTCAGATGCTGAATGGTTCACATGCTGAATGGTTCAGATGCTGAATGGTTCAGATGCTGAATGGTTCAGATGCTGAATGGTTCAGATGCTGAATGGTTCAGATGCTGGACTGGCTGCCAACACTAGAACATTAATGTTTTCAAGTGTCGTAAATATTTGATTCAAGAAAAGAAAAAAACATTCTTGTAAATACAGGATTTACAGATTTGTATATCACTCTACTTAGTTTACTCTGTTTCTTGTGAAACTCTTTGAAGTTTGTCATGATATGAAGCTGTCACCCTTGACAACACGAGAAAACACTTAATTTCTTGATTTTCAGAAAACACCTAAAAGATAATAAGAATAAGAAACAATAATATATAATATATAATCTTTGGCCAGTAGCACAGACTCAGTGGAACTGTAGTATGACTGGCACTAATACAGGAGCACTTCCTGTCTGGAGATCAGTGAGATGTCAGCCATGACACCATGACATGTGGGGGGGGGGGGGGGGGGGGACAGACACAGACAGACAGCTGTTCCTCACAGTCCAGACACAAAGCCAGGACAATCGAGGCTGCTGGGATCATTTAGTGACTAGTCACATGACCAATCCCCTGGGAAGACTTCGTCCAATGAGATCAGTCCATGGAGGATGTGGAGGTCTGAATCAGCAGGACCTGCTGTGATTCTCTTTCTACCTACATTAATGATGATTGCTCAGATATTTTGTATTTAGCTGGAATTAGGTGAGGCACATATTATTGTCTGTCTTGTCTGTCAATACATATCTCAGAAATGTACAGACATGTCATTTACATTGTCAAAAGGTGACAAATATTTGTTTGTTTATCATGACAAAAACAAGATTGAACAATATTATATCTGCATTGTCGGCCGAGCCAATTTACTGTAACTGAAGAATAATTTACTACTAATCAAGTTCAAAATGTAAGTTTTTTTAAGCTACACCCAGACAATGTATACAAAATGGCAGCCATGTTAATGAGTAAGCAGACTTATATGATATGAAATCAACGATGGCGTCTCAGTACTTTGAGGGGTGAGAGGTTATGGATGGACCAGTTTGAAACAGAACCCAAGGCTTCCCACAGAAGTTTAACAACACAGTTATAATCACTGATGAGGAACACTTATGATGTCACTGACTAACAAAGCCGAGAACAATCCATCATGTATCATCATAGATCTTATATCCTCAGTGAAACATTCAAACTTTAAAAAGAGGCCTTAAGGGCTGGGAGACATGATTACTATTGTACAGATATAACTAAATGTTCCTTTATGTTATATTATTAAATTACATTTGGACTAATAACAATCTAACTGTGTTATTCTTTGATTACAACTGGCTGTGTTTTGCTTTCAGAGAGTTAGGATCCTTGGAAATGAACAATGTTTACTTTCACAGAATAAACTGCTCCAGGCAGTATACATAACATGCATCATGTTTGGTACATAATACTACATCTTAGAATTACATTTACATTTTATACTGTGGCAGATGCTTATATCTAAAGCAATGGTATACAAATACTGCGTATAGAAAGGATATAAAATCCAGGATCAGAAATAAAAACGTTCCTGTCTATATGCAGGCACATTAGATCTCTGTGGTTAGATAGAAAAGATAGATAAAGGACTTATCTATCTATCTTATCTATCCAACCACCGAGACCTAATAACACCTCACTAGTACTGTGCAGAAACACAGCACCCGTCTCTTCAAAATAAACTAAGAAAGAAATGTAACTCTCTAACTCTAGACGACAGCATTCTGTGACTCAGCTGTGACTCAGAATATTCCACAACAAAACACTCTGATCTCCTCACCAGGAACTGTTCTAATGCGTCACTACCAGATGAAGATGTGGGGTTCATCAGGGACATGAAGGACAGACAGAACTTCTTAGAACCTTATCTGTCTGATTCTAGGAACATGGCTACCTTGGTGCTAATGTTCCAGATCATTTTCCAAACTTTGCTGCCCAGATAAAAATGTGTTTATGTTTCGACTGAATACTGGAAAACAATCATGCTTATTGAATAGGTTTTAGAAGCTTTTTGGGAGGTGTAACTATTCAATATGTGTGAAAAGTCAGCTCATTTACAGCAATCAATCTGCTCTTCGAATCAGAAGGACAGAGTGATGTCACCAGGCTACAGCTGGTTCACCTTTCACCCTATACTGATGACAGGACTTGGTGAAATAATGTTTGCAGTCATTTTATTCCAGGGACCAAAAACTGTGAAATATGGGTTTTTGTGATCAACTGATTCTTATGGAAGCAAATGAAGCTTTCATTTCAAATCACTCTGCATAATAAATGAGTAACAACGTGAATGAACAGCACAACAACTGAAGCAGTCACTGTCAACACTACGACTGTAGTAGCTGATATTTCATGAAAACGCTCGCGTGCGTTTACTGAGAACAGGAGAACATATTCTCTCTTCATCTCTTTCTCTCTGTGAACTGTAGTGTCTCTCTCTCTCTCTCGCTCCCTTACTACCTCTCTCTCTCTCTCCTAATGTGTTTGGATGAGTCCATCCTCTGCTTGTGTGGCCTTCTGACAAAGCCAACAAACAGCCTCTTTTCAATGATGCTGTTGACCTACTTTATTTTTCCAAGAACAGCTTTTCTACCAGCAGAAAAGGGTCATGAGCCCCAAAAAAACAGAAAGACAAACCATGCTAAGACATGCACACAGGATGTCTAACTTTAGCTTCAGATTTGCCATTCGAGGGAAAAACCCATCATTTTCATAATTTCTGGTTATCACGAGTAGCAATTTCCAGAAGCTACAATGTTAGCAGCCTTCCCAGTAAATGCCTGCTGTTTCCACTGTAAATAAGCACAGCATGACACAGGAAAACAGGATCAAATCAGCCTGTGACAGAATGGTCCAGTTCCACCTCCACACAGTTAGGGTGGAGGGACATGACGGACGGCCCAGTAAGGAGGAGGAGGGAGCGGGGAGGTCTCACAGGTCTGTCCCCTCTGGATGTTAGTGACTCTGCACCCTTCACAAACTATGAAGAGTCTTTAAGCGTTCCTAAAATAGCTCCTCCTGGGCATGAAAGTGCAGCACACACACACACACACACATACACGTGTGTGTGTATATATATATAGACATGCATCTCAACTAGTCACATGAGATGTTAACATGAGCGTGGTGCAAATGGACCACCTTGCAGTCTCACAGTTGGAAGGTCACCATAGAAGAAGCCAGGGCGACACGCTCCTGTGCAGCTCTCTCCCAGGTCAGAGCCATGCTCTGGGTTTCTCCCATCAGAGGGGGAGCTAACCTGATTTAGCAGGGACGACATCTGATCTCTTATACAGCATCACCACCACCACCACCACCCATCTCTCTCTCTCCCCCTGCTGAGTGGCCACAGAGTGAAGCCAAGAGCTCCTTCTGTAACTGAGCTGTGGGTCTGATTGATGGTGTTGAGAGCAGCAAACCCTCCAGAGCATCGACTGACAGTTCTGCTGCGAGCACATTTAGGATCTGGAAGATAACTCTGTATTCAATATAGACCAAATGGCCTTAAAATAAAAAGAATTACCTTCCCAAGATTCATAGCAAAGACTTTGTAAATCTGCTTAAAAGAAGGCTCTGATTTGGACAGTAGAAAAGGACCTGGGGGGGGGGGGGGGGGGGGGTGAGAGCTGTTAGAGAAGAGAACTCCACATAGCTGATGGTCTCCAAACTGGTCGTATCATTTGGAATACTTTTTGTTCACACTAATCGACAGAGCATGCGTCCATAATTAGTCATAAAAAAAGTGAAAAGCAGAAGTTCTGCATGGAATAAGCTGCACTTGGCAGCATCCTGGTTAGATTCTATGTAAAGGTTTTGGAACCACTAGTGCACGCTCACTTTGTCCCCTCATACTGCACACGTGCACTCACTCACTCACTCACACACACACACTCACCAGCCCACCCAGAGGCAGGATAAAAAGGGCGCAGACACACACACACACACCCCCCACACACACACACACACACACACACACTGCCTCAGGGTATGAGTGCTTCCAGAGAGCCTTGAGGCCACATCTTACGCAAGCCTCATCCACATTTCAGCAGATGCCTCGTGTACCTCCCTGTTGCCCTGCACACTGCGCTCCAGCAACACTGATGTTCCACAGCGTTTACACTCTCTCTCTCCTCCATCTGGACCAGAGGAACTTCTAGGATGGCCCTAACACTGACCACCTCCACCTGACTCTCCATATGTGATGGAGCAGTGAGCTGAGGTGCTGTTTTTGTACCTCAGACAGGTGCTCCTGATGCAGGGATGCCTCTCCATCACTTGGCCCACTGCTGAGGTTACAGACTCCATCCTCCTGGTTATCAGGACTAAATAAAACAAACAACAAAACACTAGATTAGAGGCTAAACCATCAAATGCATCCATAGGGTTGCATTGCCACTCTTGTTGTTTTTTGGGATTGTGCACATCTCTATATTACGCCGCCTGTTTTTTGGGGCATATTGCTTCCACAGTAGACTATCATAGAGTGCATTGTCTTCATATCTAACACCTTATAGAATAACAAAACCTGACTAAACCTGTTTGGGATGTATCATGTTTGCACAAGTCTCAGGGGGCTGCGGTTCTCAAAATGTGGTACCTGAGGCAGGTGAAGCACTCAAGCACAGGGCTGAGCCTCCTACTATAGGTGGACTGTACTGTAGACACACCTGAGCTTCTAACAGGAATTTCAGAGCCGCAGTTGTGTTGGTGATATTTCAGTTTGAGACATTCTCTGTGTCTTGGGCTTGCAATAGAAATATACTTAAAACCCACTTTTCTCTATCCTGTGTTACACAGCCAGTGAAAGCTGTGTGTTTCATGGGGCCATTGTGAGGGTGGAGGGAGTTACAACAACACAGTGTGTCTGTAGGGTGACAGATGGTCACCGTTTGTGCCAGTTGACGCAGTAACACTGTTTGTTAAGGATGCTGTTTACTTTGGCTTCAATTGTTGTTTTGGATTGACGATAATAAACATATTTAACACTGAATACATATACGTCTTCGATGTCAGATGTCGGAAGTAGCACAATGAACATGAACTACTAAAGTTACTCGATTCGTATTCCAAGTTCTATCGACCTCCAGTTTGACAAAGCGATTTAATAAAAATCATAAGCTGGAACCTCCAGTAACAAAAACAATCAAACAGTTTAAACATGTAAGAACGTTGTTGATGTTCTGATGATCAGAGATACAGTTTCTAACCTGAAATCCTCTGTTTTCTCCTCATCCTGTGATTTACTTCTCAGAAACAGTCTGGAAAAGTTTCGGGCTACGTCCTCCTGCCAGGAACTTTGTCTTTTCATGTTTGACATAACGACACAGAAACGAAACACATCAGGACAGGAGATCCAACATGTTCCATATGAAGCTACTCAGTGTAAATACATTAAAGCACATTGTTAAACTCGGTCCTGTATGGTTTGGTTCTTGGCATGATTCCGCAGTGTCCCAGCCCTGATTACAGCCTGAGACCGGAGAGGCACGGGGGGGGAGGAGCTCTGACCTCAGGAAGCCTGAATATTCAGCATTTACATTGTTAACGTAGGAATGACATTCATGCACAGTGCCCGTGATACAGTTTGTGCTGAAGATGTCAATGAAACACATAGAGATTATTTGAGCTATAAATAGTGTAGAGGTCCCCCTGATAACATTGGTGGCAGATAAACACACACACAGAATCCTGGAATTATAGAAAGATTATCCCTTATTATTCCCACAGTAGGGACATTTCAGGCTCACTCATGTTAAATGCTTTGGCCTAGAATCAAACCTGGCTCCCCACCAGATATCCCTCAAATAGCTGGCAAGAATCCTCCCACTGAACTACCAGGCTGCCTGTATAGACAGTATAGCTGAGTGTGCAGTGCCTGTGATGCAGCTGGTGATGCCAGTCCTTCTCAGTGGCTGGTACCAATATTTCTCAGAACACAATTCAAATTCTCTTCCATCTCTGAGCATAATTCTTCAACCTTATCTATTCTTATCATGAATGCCCTTAAAAGCAATGTATCAGTATTTTATTTTATTCTATTCCAATTTCCAGTGCTCAAGGACATTCATGCTGATGAAAATGTAGCTTTTATTAGTCGGCTGTTTCTTACATTATACATTGCTTATATTATTTTGCTCAGAATGTATTACATTGGTTTTATATTGGCTGTTAAATTGTTTTACCACCACAAACATCAATACATACAGCTCTGCTGGAGAGGTTTGCTTGGTTTACATAAATGTTTGTATTTTCTCCTTAGTGCTTTACAACGCTGTAAAATAGTCAGTATCATAGTTCATATCCATGATGCTGGAGCATGTTTGTGATGTTCAGCCAGTTATGAACATCAGTGACAAATCCATCACCACTGCACTCAGCTGGGTTATAAATCATAAATAGGACCCCTGCAAAATATGATGTTAATGTGAGCTAGACAGTGTGTTTTACTTGGATTCAAGGCTCTTATCCCGCCAGTCTATTTGAATGTGTCACCTTATAGACACACAGGTGATCCTCCGTCCAGTCATTCAGTCACTGGTGGCTCCATCTGTTTTCTGACTCACTTCAAGGATCAGGATTAGTTCAACAATAACTGGATGCACGTGACAGGACAGATTTCTCATGATTTTACAAAAAGGCCAAGAAACACGTTTTCTCTATAGCTTGACCAATGTTGTGTATGTTAATTGTGGACTATTAACAATTAAATCTACACCACAATACAATCTGTTATATATTTTTGTTGTATATGTGTATGGTATATCAAGATATATAAAGTTGTCCTGTATGCAGAATGTACTGTATATTTATCTTGATATTCGGTCTAACATACTGGTTTGTTTCAGGAATGTAATATTATATAATCGATAAAGATGGTGAGATGGTGCACAGTTACATGCAGTAATGTGCATCTTACAGTGTAGAGTGATATCAGGCTCTTTGAGTGTCAAGATCCTGGCACAAGACAGAAAATAGGACATAATTCAATAGAGAACCGTTCAATCAATCAGGTAGGCCTTTTGCTTGCAGCATTCGCTCAGAAAGTTCTCACTGAACATACATTTATACAGCACATTATCAACCTTTCACCAAACTTAATTTTCCACAGTATTCCTTGTTGAAGGCTTACAGCACTACAGCATCAAACCCTGACATTCAGAATGATCTTTAGAGAAGAGCTCCCTCTACTGGTAAAGGCATATCATCTCTCATCTGCTCAGTGTAAATAAGAGCCTTGTCATTTGTTGAAACTGTAAAGATTTTGAGGTCTGTTTCAAAATCTGCTTTTAATAGATTTCCTTAGCTGATATAGATTCTCTTCACTCCACATGCAATCCTTCACTGGTGTTGAAATGGATAGTTGAAGCAGATTTAAAACAGGACAATATTATCTGTAGTGGGGGGGGGGGGGGGGGGGGCATAACATTTGAGTAAATAATATACTGTATATATTTCTTAATGTCATTATTTACTATATATATATACTATACTATACATATTATATACTACATAGTATTTAATGATATAGCTTTGAGTCATGACCAAAAGGACAAGATTGTGAATACAAGCAGTCAACTCTTTTCCAGCACCTTCTTTGTCTTGGCATGGGGGCAGGCAGTCCATGTGTAGACAAACTGTGTTCATATGTGTGTTTGTAGTCTGTCCATATTGTTGTGTGTTTGTTGTCTGTCCATTTTGTTGTGTGTTTGTTGTCTGTCCATATTGTTGTGTGTTTTTAGTCTGTCCATATTGTTGTGTGTTTGTTTTCTGTCCATATTGTTGTGTGTTTGTAGTCTGTCCATATTGTTGTGTGTTTGTAGTCTGTCCATATTGTTGTGTGTTTGTTGTCTGTCCATATTGTTGTGTGTTTGTAGTCTGTCCATATTGTTGTGTGTTTGTAGTCTGTCCATATTGTTGTGTGTGTTGTGGTTTTGTTCTCCCTCACTCATTCATGTATCCTAGTTGTCCAGCCTCATTCTTCATCATCAATGCCCAGACAGAGTTTGTGTGTCTCCTATTTAAACTTCACTTCCGTTGGTCAACTCTTCTTTTAAGTCTTTTTGTTACCACTAGAGGGCGCTGTTATGGTTGTATCGTGTGTAGATGTTGTGCATGTATTTCCTTTACTTACTTTAGTTGCACCCTCAGTATAGTTCTTCCTGTTTGTTTATTGATACCAGATCAACTATTTTATATTTGCGTTGTTTGTGTTTAGCAGACAAGCATATCATCTCTCTACAGAGTCATTCAAATCACATCCTCTCATTTCATTTGGATATTAGATGACATAATCCTTCATTCGCACTACAGTGTGGAATTTGTATATATGTAGACTATTCCTTTAACATGAACCGTTGGCCTTTATTAAAAAAACTAATTACCATTTTAAGATGGTCTGCCTGGCTTTTGTTCAAGTTTTTCCTCCAACATTTTTTGATAAAAGGGCAAATGTGTTTATACAGAAAGGTCTTATACTACACAGACTCAATGGTAGTAATCAGTATAATTTCTTACAGACATTTTTTGAAATAAAGCACAAGTGACAAAACTGGAAGGAAAAAAACTGAACGTCGGTTTCACTAATTGGATCCACATTTTGTATTAGAAACCAGAAAATGGTCCTGACAGATCGATTCCCCTCACTCACAAACAGAGGAAACAGTTCTGGTGCAGTTTAATTATCTGTGTATTTGAACCTTAATAAATCTTAATGGTGATGGTTGTGTTCTGTGTTTGAGAGAGGGCAACAGGGGCTGTGTGTTTATTGAAAGTGGGTGAGATGGAGGAAATGAGTGTTAGAGGTAGTCCAGGGCAGAGCAGAGAGAGGGGAGGGTTGAGATGGAGGAATAAATCATTTCTTGTTATCTTTACCTGCTGGAGGTCCAGTCTGGGCAGTAACTGGAAGGTCTTCCACCTGGGAATCAGGTCTGCCTGGAAGTATTCTAAGAGACAGCTGATGAGTGAGTGAATCATTGTTTATCCTTTAGCCTGATTTCCATTTTCTTTATTTCCATTTCTGTGGGTCAGGCTGTTGGACATGTTGAGATGGGTTAGGCATGGATGGATGTTCAGGCAGGTGGATATTTAAACCAGAACAAACTTTGAATAAAGATCAACATAACTGCAAACTCATACTGAAAACTAGGCTGAAAACAACTCTTTTTTAGTTTATTGCTTATTAGGACATTTACTGATGAGATCTTTCACAAGGGATTTCATGAATCTAACCAGACGCCACAATGTTGTAACAAGTTATTTGAGATGTACTTGGACCGTTGGTTTGACATATCACAGACTCTGCAGTTTCCTTAAATGTAAACTCCAGCACAGCCACAGGATTCAAGTCATTTTGGCAGAGCGGTGAAATCGACACACGTTCTTTACTGAAACTTTAATACTCATTTGTTAATGAAGGCAATTACAAAAAGGTGTTTTGTAATTGAACGGGTAAAGGTAAACAGTAATTTGAGAGAGCTTGGCTGTCAAAAGCATGCAGTAAGACTGTCAAGTTCAAAACACTTTTTGATTGATTACCTCAGACAAATTAACAGTTTTATGTAAGTGTGTGGGTTTGTTTATATTACGGGATATCTAACATGGGGTGTGTGCATGTGCACATCTGTGTGTGTGTGTGTGCGCAGTTTGGATGTGCTTTGCCCAGTGATGACATCTGTTGAACAACCCACACAAAGTCAGAAGCCATATGTCTGACATGGGGACTAGAGAGAGGTCTAGGGGCCACCTAACTGACTGAGAACTATTAGTCCCCAGAGGTTTGGGGCCCCAGGATGAAAGAGGCTACAATATTAAAGATGTGGAGCTACATTTTCCAGAGCAAGTATTCAGTCCTTCTGAGTATTGATAGAAGGTCTGGATTTCATCAGGCTCCCTCAGCCTTCTGCACAGAATGGTGCACTTGTTGAATAATATTCCAGCGACAATTAACTATTGTTTTCCCCTGCAATCAGTCATCTGGTGTGTGTGTGTGTGTGGTGAAGTCTAATGAAAGCATTTTAGGAGTCAGTATATTTTCTTTTTTTTCTTATTTCTTTCTGGTGATTCCGGGAGAGGAACAATTTATTCAGCTGTCGTTGCCCTAGTCTTCTGTCCATGGAGTCATTTGAACGCAGCCTTCTCTGGTCTGTGAAAACACACTGACTGTCTGTAAGGTTAAGTAAGGCTAATTAGGCAGGGCTTTGCACAGAGACCGGGTCAGAGTCAAAGACATGGTTCTGGATTCGCACAGGATTTCCAGGCCTGAGCTCTAAATCTGTTCCACATGGCCGAGGGCATCCTTGGTACTCCGAGTGGCAGAGCAGTAAAACTACTGCCCCCTTCAAGGGTTATTAAGGCCTGAGGTGAGAGTGTTTGAGAGTGTTTGAGAGTGAACAAGACAGAGTGAGAAGCACCAACATAGAATTATCCCCCCCCCCCCCCCCCCCCCCACTTCTGTTTATCCAGGTCTGGGTTAAAGGACAGTTGTACCCTCGGAAACCCTCACAGCTGGCTGACCAGGGCGAACCCAACCTTAACTACAAGATGCAACCATGACTCAACACACACATGGAGGCAGCAGTGATGTGAGGCAGCAGTGATGTGAGGCAGCAGTGATGTGAGGCAGCAGTGATGTGAGGCAGCAGTGATGTGAGGCAGCAGTGATGTGAGGCAGCAGTGATGTGAGGCAGCAGTGATGTGAGGCAGCAGTGATGTGAGGCAGCAGTGATGTGAGGCAGCAGTGATGTGAGGCAGCAGTGATGTGAGGCAGCAGTGATGTGAGGCAGCAGTGATGTGAGGCAGCAGTGATGTGAGGCAGCAGTGATGTGAGGCAGCAGTGATGTGAGGCAGCAGTGATGTGAGGCAGCAGTGATGTGAGGCAGCAGTGATGTGAGGCAGCAGTGATGTGAGGCAGCAGTGATGTGAGGCAGCAGTGATGTGAGGCAGCAGTGATGTGAGGCAGCAGTGATGTGAGGCAGCAGTGATGTGAGGCAGCAGTGATGTGAGGCAGCAGTGATGTGAGGCAGCAGTGATGCGAGGCAGCAGTGATGTGAGGCAGCAGTGATGTGAGGCAGGTGGGGGAGCTGACCTGTCATACGTTCACTTTCCTCGTTCCCTTTCTGAATTAATGACTTCAATTAATGACCTTCCCTGAAGATTAAATAAATAATGACAGAACATCTATTGCTCACCTGTATGTTGCATAATGTCAACATTCACTCAAACCCACCAGGCCCCTAAGTGAACAGTTTAACTGATTCAAAAACAAACCTTGACCAACCTTGTGGCTGCATAAACAGACCGACTGCCTCTTTAACACTAAGGACCTGGAAGAAGTGACACTGTCTATTAGAAACCCATTAGGATTAATAGATGGATGAAGACTTGACTTAACGAGACTCGTGATTAACCACTTTGACTAGTCATGTTTTACTTATTCTGCAATAGCCATGTGCAGGCAAGTCTGCTGGACAGCAAAAGCAACATGTCCAGTGCCAGAACGACAAAACCATTAAGAACTCATGAGGCTTTTACGAAGAGTAAAGTGATTGTTAATGTGATGGGACACTAAGGAAGGACACTGCACACAACTTGCTGCAGTGGGGGTTTGGATGGACACACAAATATAGGAGTTAAATCATGTAGTAGCAGATATAAAGGGCTGGTTTGGAGAAAGGCTGTATTGATTTGCCCACTAGGGGGCACTATTAAATTATTTCTCCAAATGTTTTTTCTTTGGTTTAATGGTCTTTTTACATATCAGAGTTAGACTAGTCACAGATTAAACAATTATTAATCACACTGTAGCCTCAGATAAATGTAGTTTTCTATTAAGGCTGTGGCAGATTATTTCAATTTCAGAGCCAAATATTCGCAAAGAAACCTTCCATGAATATGATTCACTTTCTCATTGGTCATTCAGCTAGCATGCACTGTAAATATTCCACCAAGCAGTACACAATGAAACAAAATAATGATATCACATACACAAATAGTAAATCATATTTGAGCACATGTAGTATGTGGCTAACTTCATATAACTTCACTAAGTTCAACAGGTTACCCTTCTGCTTTTGTACAATACTACAGACACAACTTTCAAAAGAAAACTACAATTCACTTTTCATGCTCATAAGAAAACACTGGTCATTACCTGGAATGAAAGAGTGCAAACCTTCACCCCGTAAAATCCAAAAGTCAACAAACATCTTAAATGATCTAAATCATGCTCAGCCTGAACCAGCAATGACTGAAAACACATTCAAATCATGAAAGCATTTGATCTGGATAGTTCCATTTGCATGCTTTTGCATTACTGAGGCCTTTAGAGTTTGCCACCATGAAAACATGTCATGATCGATCTTCCAGTATTGATGTTTGCATGATATGTTTCCCTGCACTTTAATGTTGTGAGCTTCTTTCTGTCTGCCTGTCCAGCGTCCTTTAGTTTAAAGACTAGAGAGCTCAGCTTGTGTGTCTGTCTGTATATTATTATTTAGTCATTTAGCAGATGCTCTTATCCAGAGCAACTTACAGCAAGTACAAGGCAAATAGGGTGAAGTGCCTTGACCAAAGGACACAACTATCATGATGGCACGGCCAGGATTTGGACCTGCAACCTTCTGATTACTGGCCCGATTCCTTCACCGTTCATTAGTGGAAGAAGAATTCTATTATTTTATCATAATGCTGTGAAAATAAAAAGTCAATTGAATCAGTTGTCAAAAATAAACGTTCAAGACTAAATCAAATTGTTGATTAAACATGTAAACCTACTTCTTTGATCCGGCCAACAAGGCATATGTGAGCTTAAATGAACCTAGGTGCTTGTTGTGCCTGTACTGTTGCTGTGCTCAACACATAGTAGTCTACACAACATTGTTCTAAACCATTAAACAATTTTTCACCTACAAACAACTACTACTAAACATGCAAAGTAACCACATGCTGCTGTAAATAGCTCACTTACACTTCCTCCTCAAAGCCTCAGTCCTGTGAAACTAGCTGACCATGACTGTTAGGAAGGATTCAGCCTGGTAGTTACCCTCTTTAAGTGGCTTCATCCCTTCAACCAAATGCAACAGTTTCCAGAGAAATGACTGTTGCCCAGAACTCAATGACCTATGAAACAAGTCTTTAGGGTGCATATTTTCCTAAATTTGATTTGGCTTAAGTTACTGAGGATAAACGACCATTTAGCCTACTGCATCACATTCAGCCCATGAGAGAGGGACTGGCAAATAAAGCAACATACTAATGCCTTTTAGGATTTAGCTTCATTTTGGATCCTCATCAGTCACCCTCTCTCAACTGTTTATTTTCACGCAGTACATATTTTCATGATAGATTCTTCATGTTCTTCTCCTACGGGAATAAATTAAATATCAAACAAATGTGTTCCAGCTCAATTAATCTAAATACCAACAAAACCAGCATCGGTAACGAAGTGAAACGCTCACATTCAAAACAACCAAATAATCGAATTAAATAGGTTGCATTTTCATAAATTACCTTCCATGTTTAGATATTTTAAACTACTTTTCTGTACTTTACTTGAATGTTTCCAAACTTTACTGCTTCTAAAACACATCTGGTAAAAATGCCAAGTTCTAAGATTGTAGAAGCTTCTTCTGCATCATGGCAGCACAGTACTAATCCTCTCCTCAAGCCACCATTTTGGAGTGTCAGTAGCATGTAAACACATCTTGAATGTTCGTCCTTTCAGCAACCCAAGATCCAGCTTCAGATCAGGTTGTTCTCAGAGTCAGGTGGTTTTAAGTCCAGAGGCCGTTGGGAACGTACTGACAGTACATGAGAGCAACACACCTGAGAGAGTGAACGTTCGACGAGTGTGTAAATTGTTATTTCAGTATTTTGTTGCCTTTGACAAGCTTCAGTCCACCCAGGTAGTCCGACACAGAAAACCATCATTCAGGTGTTTTCAGGATGTCTAACCTCTCCTGTGTTATATGAGACAAAACACAGGTGTGTGTGTGTGGGAGGGTGTGTGTGGGAGTGTGTGTGTGGGAGGGTGTGTGTGGGAGGGTGTGTGTGGGAGGGTGTGTGTGGGAAGGTGTGTGTGGGAGGGTGTGTGTGGGAGTGTGTGTGGTGGAGTGTGTGTGTGGGAGTGTGTGTGTGGGAGTGTGTGTGGGAGGGTGTGAGTGGGAGTGTGTGTGTGGGAGTGTGTGTGTGGGAGTGTGTGTGTGGGAGTGTGTGTGGGAGGGTGTGTGTGGGAGGGTGTGTGTGGGAGTACTTGCAGTACATAAGACTTCGACCTGAAGGGGATACAAGTACCTTTGCATAATGTTACACATGGATCAGGAGCAGTTTTAATCCATCAACAGTGAAAGCTTTGCAGAGAGCGATAGTCCAAATATCACAGCCAACACTTCTGGAATCCATTTTTAAAAGGACACTGTTCACAAGAAACAATGATCTTCTTGATGTCTTGTAAATTAGATACCATACAGGGCGATAATCACACTCAGCAAGTTAGATAGGAAAAGAAGAAACATGTTACTGTATTCCTGCTCAGTCCAGTTAGGTATTTTCCAATGGGACCCCTATACTGTTTGTACACTGGTCATCTGTGAAAGAGGCAAGACCCTATTGGTATAGGAATGAGATGGTGGGGGTATGCTGGTGTCCATAACTACACACAAACACACACACACATACATCCTGCACATACACACACTATTTTTGAGTACAACACCAATTACCAAAAAGTTGGGCTGCTTTGTGGAACGTAAATAAAAACTGAACGCAGTGATTTGTAGAAGAAATCCCTCATGTGAAGATGATGTCGAAACACCGCCATGTTCTCTACTACAAAATA
Source organism: Protosalanx chinensis (assembly GCA_030340685.1). Lineage (NCBI taxonomy): Eukaryota > Metazoa > Chordata > Actinopteri > Osmeriformes > Salangidae > Protosalanx > Protosalanx chinensis. The sequence continues at coordinate 710,328 of CM059338.1, read as the reverse complement.
ATTTAAGATGAACTAAGACAAAGTAAAGTATCTATTCTGCAGTCAGACTAATTGAAACTATGGATGCTGCGTCCTCTAGACTCAGTTCAGTTAGAAAAGCGCTATAAAAAAAACGTATGTATTATTATTTTTAAAAGGAGAGGGACCATCCGTGTTTTATCAGGGATCAGTTCAAAAGCTTGCATTTCTGCTAGTTTTGAGATGAATTAGAGGCTTTTGAATGGTCAGCTTGCACATCTGGAAAGGCAATCTTCAAAGGTGAAAGGTACATGTTGTAGAGCAAGATTTGCGAATCATTATATTATGTTTTGAAATGTATTTTACTCAATATCTTCCTGGTATGTAATTGTATTAGTTCCAGTATTTAGAAATTATTTATGAATATTGCATGTATCAGTATAATTAGACTAAAAGCCTATATGCTTTTACGTAGTCAGGCCTATTCACATAAGCCAAACTTGGAGGGTTTTATGATATTTAAGTTTTATTGTCAAAGTATTCAAATTATTTCCGTTTAATACCTCACAGCTTTTTCTCTCTTTTATTTGTATATATTTTTTTTTTTTACTTAAACACAGACCTAGAAGCGAAAATAACAATAATACATCAAATTATAGTTACGTTAGGTTGGAACTAAAATATTGAACATAATTGTATATTTGTTACATTATTCATTAATGTGTTCAACTTGTTTTAAATGTCTGAAAACGTTTATCTCATAACGCATTCTTACATCCAAATACGTACAATAATTCAGCAAAAAGTCAATGAAGGTCTCACTGCTGTATGTTGTAATGGTATTACATATTCTCTTAAATATGTATATGTATTTGAGACATTCTCACAGTATTTTACAAGTAGGTTTCTGTCTTTAGTTTTGTATGTGAGATATATACAAAAAAAACTGAACCATGATTCAGGTGAATGAATCAAAATATTTCTTAAATGTAAATAATTCTAACAGACCGAGGATAAATATAACCAACTTAACATTGAAAAAGGAAAACGGTCAAATGAGTAAAAGTATTTTTTTGGTTGCCGCGTGCACTCATAATGAAGCACTGAGGCTCGAGCTGGACTGATGCTGCTTGAGCACGCGCGCTACCTTTGGACGCTCGAGGCTGTGGAGACTCCGTGACGTCACAGGTTGGATTTTTGCACCTCCCTTCAGTCTGCCTCTCTTCAGTCTGCCCGGGGTTCAGCGGAGAGGCTGCTGTAGGATCTCCACACTGCTCAACTCTTCCAAAGAGAACTTGAAGATGAAGCATGCAGGATAGTTAACAGGAATGTACTGTAGTCTAGTAGAGAGTATCTGTACTGTAGTCTGTCTCCCTGCTTCATGCATGCTGCTATAGAAGAACCAAGGTTGAAATGAAGAACTCTCTCCATGAAACTGAAGTGGATGTTGCATTGGAAGGACAGAGGCCTGCTCAGATCAACTGCAGTGCGTCACTGTGAACATGCTCTGTCTGCTTCTGAAGGGTTATCAACATGAGAGAAGACTGAGAAACAGCCTGAGACACCAAGAACAGATACAGCACAAGGTAAATATCCTCTCTACATCATAGACATGTTTATTTAGCATGTGCTAGCAGACTTTTTAAATATTATATTAAATCAAATGTGTTTCCTGAAGAATCAGGAACTTTGGGTGTCATTTCTATAACATCCAACACAATCTGTGTTGTTCCACTTGCTAGATTTAAATTAATAACATAGGCAGTAATTCTACTAAACAAATGTTTGTAAGGAGAAGTTGAGTCAGCACTTTAGTAAAGCTTTACGATCCAGGAGAGTGTTAATGAGCAGCAGCTTCTTCAGTGGGATGTTTGATAGAGTCTTAAACAGGGAGCAACCTGCAACCTGTTCCTTACCGCTTCAGAGACATCCAGAAGCTCTGCGTTTGAACAAATACAAAGCCTGAGTAATTTAAGAAAAACTTGTATCTATAGGCTAATCATTTAAGCAATTATTGTAATTAAAACAGCACTTTTCAGTCATATTGTCATGGCATAGTCTCATTCAGTCATCTCACTATAATAAAACATTGTTCCCTTGTGATTTCTTCAGATCAGCTGCAGGATTCAGAAGCTTCATGGGCGTTTTGATTGAAAAAACACAACGAGGAAGGTGAAGTGTTATGAAAGAGGATTTACATTTCTTCAATCAGACATGAAGGAAAAGTCCAAGAATGCTGCAAAGACTCGACGAGAGAAAGAAAATGGAGAATTTTATGAACTGGCCAAGTTACTGCCTCTTCCCTCCGCCATCACATCCCAGCTGGACAAAGCCTCCATCATCAGACTCACCTCCAGCTACCTGAAGATGAGGGCTGTGTTTCCACATGGTGAGTAATAAAACATCCTAGACAAGTTATCTGGGGTTTGGGATGAAAAGTTGAACCTGTGTGAATCAGAATCAGAATGGAGGTTTAATCGCTATGCAAGGTTTACAAACATAGAATTCACTGTGGCAGAAATTAGCAAACATGGAACATACTGATGAACATAATGTGACATAATGATAAATAAAATAAAAATAGAATGTAAAATACACTACAATCAGGTTCAGTGCCACCTGCGTATTGTGCCTATTTAGTAAATGTTGAGTAGATAGTTTTAAGTTCAGTATCATCATGAACAGTGATGATGTGGCACAAGTCCTAAAGCAGTCTAGTGCACTTTTCGTTGTATTCGTAGAAAAGGCAACTTTAGTTGTGTGTGTTTTTCAGGCACGTGTAATCATTCATTTAGCAGTGGAAGAACTGTTCTGGGATGTTTTCGAGCTTGTTTTACACAAGTGCCTTTAAATTATAAATGAAGATAAATTTTCCAATTAGGTCCAATAAAATCAGCACTTCTCCTGCTGAACCCCATTAAACATTGACCTGACCTGTCATCACTCAGCTGAGCATTACTGAAATAATATCAAATAATTTTATTACATCACGCATCCTTCACAACGTCAACCTGAAGCCTACTGTATATTGAATCCAAAACATTTATACAATCACAGAAGAGATGGCTTTAAATCATGCTTGTATTGTAGACATATTTGATAAAACACACTTTGAGAATGAAGTAATAACTTGGTTACATTGTGTTAACTGTAATTTAACAAATACTGAGGTCAAAGCAGAACACAGATCAAATGAAATATTCAGACACATTAGAACTGAATTTAAACAAGCGAACGAAAACATCTTGTTTGAAACAGCTTTAAATAAGTCCTATAAAATAACATAAATATATTTAGAATACAAATGCTTAGAACTCGAATAAAAACGTTATGGGCTCGACGAGGCTTTGAATATATCTGAAATAAAAGATTATAGCATCGTAACCTCACATTATTACCCTGCTGTTCTGTTGAAGACATTTAAACTGAACTAATGTCTTTCTTTATGGTTTTATATTCATTCTTAATGTCATATTTGTCTACAATCAGCAACTGTAGACCCTAACAATTATTTAAACTAAAACCTAATGATTACTGTGTGGGATAACTGGGAGATTATAATGTTTAAAATTAAGATTACGGTCATTCATGATTGTAAATTGAGGAGTCGTGACGCTGAAACATTAAAGATTCCGACATTTAGGTGTTTAAAAGCCTGAAGTAGGATAACTTATAAAACTCTTTAATGATTTTGAAATGTTTTTTCATTCTATTTACTTTTAACTTTATATTGAAAATTGAGAGCATGTCTTGTTAATGTTTGGTAAACAGTTACTAAGTTAAATATTAGCCTTATTTTAAATTGGTAGAGCTTTTGAAGGTTTTGAAGGCTCATTAAAGAAGGTTTTGAACGCTGATCTTTAATAATAAAAAGAAAAGATGCAGAATTTCTTTTTACAGATTTGCTTTATTTTACTATATATCATTACTTAAGTCCTAACTTACAGTATTTCATAGTTTGAAGATCATTTCTTTTTCCATTGATATTTTTTATGTAAAAAACATTATGTTAATGATCTAAATTAAATGTCAAGGGACACATCTTAATCTCCCCTTAAATACTGTACAAATGTCTGTGTAGCCTAACGCATAAATAATATTGGATGCTCCAGTTGAGTGTGTCTGTGTGATATCAAAGATATGACTGTGGTATATTACAAATCACGTTCATTTCTGTGTTTCAATGTAATGTCAGTGGCTGTGAGATCATGTCAGAAAGAACGGGGACACAATTCTAGAAAAATGCACGAGGTTGTCCATGTTTTATCAACTTGTATTTTCTTTAATGCTGAGAGAGTGGCTTAAAAACATACTCTTTGTCATGGCCAGTGCCATGACAAAATAAGATAACCCATATTGCTGTGCGTGTGTGTGTGTGCTGCTTCTCAGGTCTTGGGGAGGCCTGGGGTCATCCATCTAGACTCAGCCCTCTAGACAGCATGGCTAAAGAGCTCGGCTCACATCTATTACAGGTAAGAAACAATGACTTAACAAAACTCCCCAAATATTAGCAGACATTTTGATGTGTTTTACCAAATTAGCAATATCATTTGGATTGCTGTGTCATCATGTGTTGAAACAAAATTGAATCCCAGATTTAGTTACATTTACATAAAAATCGTTAGTGTAAGGCTACTTCACAAACTCTGTTAAGGTATGCATGTACATGTAGTCATTATATACTCATCACAAACTGTCATTTTTCCTCAGTAGAATATTTTTTTCATAACAGATTTATCTGTAATATAACAAATCATGCACAGAGTACTGATTAACAGAACATAGTTAAAATGCACATTCATTAATAAATTGAAGGGTTTTTGGAATGAAAACCATTTATCGGTTTGGTTTGAAATTTGTAGTGGAATTCATATTTTTCTTGGACCAAAATGGATATAAATTAAAATAAAAAAGATTTTCAGAAAGACTCAACACTTGTCTAAGACAGACGTCAGAGAAATTATATCTAGTCACTTTCTTTAGACATTACAAAGCAAATTTGATTCAATACAAATATTTGTTTCCCCCCCAATATCTAACAAGTGTTCCATCTGTCTTCCAGACTCTGGATGGTTTTGTGTTTGTTGTTGCTTCTGATGGGAAGATCATGTACATCTCAGAAACAGCCTCAGTCCACTTAGGTCTGTCCCAGGTAAGAACGTCCGTCCACCATCTTGATTCTTCAACTGCTTCTGTATATGAAGTTAACAGCCTGTCCTGCCTTCCTCTTCCAACCAAGGTCACTTAAGGGACACTTGCCTTTGAATACTCCTGTTCAAACATGGATTTGGCAATCAGTAAAATATATATATATTAAAAAGAGGCTGCCAGTTGTAAAGTAAAGGTTGACTAAGTTCAGCTCACACAGATAAGTAAAGGGGCACTGGATGGTCACCAGGTATTATCTTTCTGTCTATTCAACATGTTGTTGACAGTCTTTGTGTGACAGCACTTCATTTCACAATTTAAGACTTGCGAAAGGATCAATATATAACTGATATGCAAGATATTGCTGATATAGTGAAGGTGGTATTGGTGTAGAACAGTAGTAACAGTAGTTTAACTCTGCTTATATTGAAGGTAAGATCACGTTGACAGCTTGCTCTCACTAGGTGATGAAACTGAGCATTTCTAGGTATTACAGGACGTCTTGCTGGAGGTTGGTGTGTTAGTACCTTCACTGGATCTGTACAGAGTGTTTATATACTATGTAAGCACATGCACTGGTTATGCTGCCTTTGGGGGTGTGTGAGTGTGTGTGTGTGTGTTCACACCCTGACGACTCTTTAACCCACCACAGCCAGACCAGGGAGCAGCAGACCCATGCAGGCCTCTGCTTACTGCTTCCACCCAGCGTAGTGCCAGTCTCTCTGCATGGCTGCCACTGACCTGAGGGTCTGGATGAAGCGTGATCGTGGCTCTGGTGTTCCCTGCCTGCTGAAGCCTCTTCATCAGTAGAGTTCCTCCCCCCCCTTTCTGCAGACTCCCCCTCCCCCAGCATACCTCTCCCCTCCTCTCCATAGCTAGGCAGAGCAGCTCATTACCCTGTTGCTACACGTGCATTCACACAGAACCCGCTCATTATTCCCATGCAGAGCCTGAGAATATCAAGCCGCATGGAGCCTGCTGCCTCACTTCAAACTAGCCAGGCATCAGAGCTGCAAACCAGTTAAGCCCTCTGAGATGCATAGCTGGACAAATCCAGTCCATTGATGAACAATATCAGCTGATCTTGTCAGTTAAATGAGTGGATATTACAAATCCTATTTATCAGTCAGGATTTGAGCAGTAAAGGATAGTAGGAAGTCCATTCAGTGACATTGCTGGTCTGGCACTCCTAAATCTATGTCTAAACGTGTATGAATGTATGGATAACAGAACAGGCTGAGTAACAGCAGTCAGTCTGTCCACAAACAACTTCACCTGCCAACACATGGACCGCCTGGCTTCCTCACGCTGCCCTCTTGCAAACTGCCGATCACTGCTTCCGTTGTACTAAACACCTGCGCAAGCCAAGGGATATTCAAATGCTCTCTGTCTGCTTTTGTTGACCTCTAAATGTGTGTTTGAATGCCGAGTTGTTCTGCATGTGTGAACGTTAGACAGAAGCAGGGCTGAACGTTAGACAGAAGCAGGGCTGAACGTTAGACAGAAGCAGGGCTGAACGTTAGACAGAAGCAGGGCTGAACGTTAGACAGAAGCAGGGCTGAACGTTAGACAGAAGCAGGGCTGAACGTTAGACAGAAGCAGGGCTGAACGTTAGACAGAAGCAGGGCTGAACGTTAGACAGAAGCAGGGCTGAACGTTAGACAGAAGCAGGGCTGAACGTTAGACAGAAGCAGGGCTGAACGTTAGACAGAAGCAGGGCTGAACGTTAGACAGAAGCAGGGCTGAACGTTAGACAGAAGCAGGGCTGAACGTTAGACAGAAGCAGGGCTGAACGTTAGACAGAAGCAGGGCTGAGGTTTCTGTCATTCTTTATGTGAACTTTGAGACAGTTTGAGACAACATTGAAGTCAGTGAGCGTCACCCATGGCAACATGGCCCTCTCCTTCAACAACAAAAGTTTTTGCTCCAAATGAAAACTAAAGCTGAATGAAACTAAATAAAAAGTTCACATAACCAGAAAGTTACTGACTCCAAAAAAAACAAGACATTCCAAAAATCCTCCCAAGTCTGTAGTTTCAGCATATTTCTCTCAGTTCACTTCGCTACTCTTGAATACTGATGCTGTTTTTCCATTTTCTCGTTCGCAAGCTAATATTCTGGTCCTACACGCTTTTTCTACGGCTACAAAGCTTGGATTAGTCCAGTCTAACTCCACACTGTGAAGGAACCAATTTGTCATTGAAGTGGCGAGCTCTGACCCCCTCCCTGACTTAAGATGGCCTCCAAATTTGGGAGGTAAAATAGATCAAAGAGCAGCAGAGCTGCTGTTCTTCCTTCACATGCAAATGATCCGCTCCCGCCTAAACGAACCCCACTGCGTCATGTGACCTGGCTTCATGTGGGGGTGCCTTGAATGAATGTGCACATCGATGTCAGGGGCTCGTGATACGCCCAGATATATAAACACACAAACGCACGCATCCGACAATAGACATTTGTGTGCGAGGATGTAAGCTACTGAAATGAAACAGTGTCTTTTGATCAAAAAACACTTTAGTGTGTGTGTGCACGCATGTTTGTGTGCCTACAGCCCAAATTATTGAATTAGCTTTGCTTATCCTTTTCCATTGGTTTTATTTTGAAATGTTGCATTTAGTCATTTAGCAGAAACTCTTATCCAGAGCGACTTACAGCAAGTACAGGGACATTCCGGAGGCAAGTAGGGTGAAGTGTCTTGACCAAAGGACACAATGTCATGTTGACATGGCCAGGATTCGATCACGCAACGTTCTGATTACTATCCCTCCTCCCTCACCGCTCAGCCAGACTCCCTGAAACATGAAACATCACTTCATGAAACATGACAGGATGTATCCCTCCAGTACTGAAGTGATGCTTGTATTTGTACATGTTTCTTAGGTGGAGTTGACAGGAAACAGTATATTTGAGTACATTCACCCGTCAGACCATGATGAGATGACTGCAGTCCTCAGCGCTCACCAGCCAGTCCCTCATCACCTTCTTCAAGGTATCCAGTGCACCCCCCCCTCTCAGAGCAGGTACACTCCCAGACAGAGAGACCCAGAACAGGGGGCCACAGCTTCTTTAAGCCCTGCTGGTTAACATCTCAGGTGAAATCAGCAGGGCTAGTGGAGCCCATCTGGCAGAGTGAATAAAACCTTTAGATCTGACCCGATACACACAGGCACACATCCAAACACACACACACTAACACACACTTTAACACACACACACAATCACACACAAAGACACACGCTCACTCAAACACACAGACAAACTCAAACACACACACACTCTTTCCCTCACACACACATGTATTTTCTGGGGATGTCTGCAGGACATCTACACACACATATACGTGGATGAAGTCCAGCTCAGGGTCCAGACGTGTGTTTCTGTCTTTATTTTACGGTCCAGTCTGTCAGTCATGTTCTGGTCTGCGTTCCAGAATACGAACTGGAGCGCTCGTTCTTCCTCAGGATGAAGTGTGTCCTGGCCAAGCGTAATGCCGGACTGACGTGTGGTGGATACAAGGTAGGGAGACCATTCACTGTTCAGTACCGGACATGCATAAGCACACGCCCTGGACATGCATAAGCACACGCCCTGGACATGCATAAGCACACGCCCTGGACATGCATGGTTATTTTCATCATCAGTCTCCTCAAAAGTTCCTTGTTTTGAGTGTTGTTTAACTTGTCATTATATCCTTCGACACATATCTAGTTTCTCCTGTGGTCTTCATAGCGTGCTCGCCATACAAACCTTCAATCCTCCCCCACAACTAACTGAGCCACGTGGCACTAGACTGGTTATGATGTCATAGGTTGAGGATAAATCCTTCATGTAAACTCAGAGAGCTCTTCAAGATAGGCAGGGCACATGACCTGATCAGGTGACAGGAAGTGCAGAAGGTAACATGTGTCTTCAGGATCAAGGAAGTGGGGGGAGGTGGGGAGAGAGAGGGAAGATTTAGAGATCAGATCCCAGCTAGACTACCGCTACCTTATCGAGTCACTGGTAAAACATTAGTAAAACACCAAAGGAACTGACCACTTTAGTTTTTAATCAATCAGATAATTGATCGATAATCGATCATGCATGAGCTGCTCTTCATGCCTGTGAGAGAGATGCTGTTCTAGTGAGAGTGTGAGTTAAAGTTTCATGAACATTTTTCCTGGAGGGGATAAGCGAAAAGATAACCAATCAGAGATGGTTCAGGAGTATTCTCACCCTCCTCCCCCCACCTCCCCTTCCACAGGTGATCCACTGTAGTGGCTACTTGAAGATCCGACAGTATCTGATGGATGTGGCGATGTACGACTCGTGCTACCAGATCGTGGGGCTGGTGGCAGTGGGTCACTCCCTCCCCCCCAGTGGCATCACAGAGATCAAGCTCCACAGCAACATGTTCATGTTCCGGGCCAGCCTGGACCTCAAGCTCATCTTCCTGGACTCCAGGTGAGGGAACAGTCCCTGGGCCCTGGACCTGACCTGGATCCTAGTCCCACTGTAGAGTTAGACCTGATCTGGGTCCTAGTCCCACTGTAGAGTTAGACCTGACCTGGGTCCTAGTCCCACTGTAGAGTTAGACCTGACCTGGGTCCTAGTCCCACTGTAGAGTTAGACCTCTTAAAACCCTGATTGATCCGTTACTTTCAACGCATTAGAACTTCCTGTTTGACCCTTTGTGCACTGGTTTGACCTTTGACCTGCATGTTCTTCAGGGTGGCTGAGCTGACAGGATATGAACCTCAGGACTTGATTGAGAAGACGCTGTATCACCATGTCCATGGCTGTGATGTGTTCCACCTGCGCTTCGCTCACCATCTACGTGAGTATCCAGTGTCCTCCTCCATGGAGACGTCCAACACCTGTCCTGGGATCCTTCTGGTCATTTAATAACAGAAACTCTTCTCAGAAAAGTTTCCAGGGTACAAATTAAGCCCAATTTAGAGAAAAAAAGGTTTTCTTTGTAAATAATTTATTTTGGCATGGTGTTGTGTAGTAGTAGGTGCAACTGTGAAATGGCCTCAGTCTTTTCAGCTACTAGGTGTTTTTCTGTAGTTCATCTTTTCTGGAAAATAGATTTTCACAGATAATTTACCTTTCAGTGAGTCCGATAGGATTTCTTCACCGTTTTGTCAGATGGCTCAATGGTTAAGGCGTTGGCATCATGATCGGAAGGTTGTGAGATCGAGCCCCGGCTGTGGCTATGTGATGTTGTGTCCTTGGGCAAGGCACTTCACCCTACTTGCCTCAGAGAGAATGTCCCTGTACTTACTGTAAGTTGCTTTGGATAAAAGTGTCTGCTAAATGAATACGTTTAAATACAAAAAGTATTTGAATGACCTTTGGTACCAACAACAAGGTGTTATTTCAGGTTTGGTGTTCTGCCGACGAACTTGGTAATTGATGAAAATAAACGTCAGGATAATCTTTCATTTTATTAATTCTGATCTGACATTTACTACATTTACAGACCTTTAATAATAAAATAAATATTATTCCACACATTAGATATTCCACATTTAGTCCGTACAGTGAACCAAATTGAGGATGTGCCAGTCGTTTTTGTTCAGAATTTCTACCTCTTTATGTGTGTGTTGTTAAGTATTCATGGAGCAAGATATTCATGAGTAACTTACACATGGAATATAATTTGCATTCACAGTGTTGCACAATGTGGGCTGTGTATGCACTTCGCTCTCTCTCTCTCTCCCTGCCAAACGTTCCTTTTCTCTGTGTCTCTCGTCCTTTTCTGCAGTGCTTGTGAAAGGGCAGGTCACCACTAAGTACTACCGCATGCTGTCTAAGCAGGGTGGCTGGGTGTGGGTGCAGAGCTACGCCACCATCGTCCACAACAGCCGCTCATCTCGTCCGCACTGCATCGTGAGCGTCAACTACGTCCTGACGTGAGTCACCACTTCTCACCTTCTCATCTTCTCACCTTCTCACCTTTCACCTTTCACCTTTCACCTTTCACCTTTCACCTTTCACCTTCTCACCTTTCACTTTTCACCTTCTCACCTTCTCATCTTCTCACCTTTCACCTTTCACCTTTCACCTTTCACCTTCTCACCTTTCACCTTCTCACCTTCTCACCTTCTCATCTTCTCACCTTCTCACCTTTCACCTTTCACCTTCTCACCTTTCACCTTTCACCTTTCACCTTTCACCTTTCACCTTTCACCTTCTCACCTTTCACCTTCTCACCTTTCACCTTTCACCTTCTCACCTTCTCACCTTCTCACCTTTCACCTTTCACCTTCTCACCTTCTCACCTTCTCACCTTCTCATCTTCTCACCTTCTCACCTTTCACCTTTCACCTTCTCACCTTTCACCTTGAGCGTGACTCAGAAGGTCTCTGTGCTTCGTCCACAGGGAGATAGAATACAAGGAGCTTCAGGTGTCTCAGGATCAGAGCAGAGCCACCAAGCTGTGTCTGTCCTACAAGGCTGGTCTGGCCTCCTCTCAGGACTCACGCAAACAGCTCAAGTCCAAAGCAGTCAAGGTCAAGACCAAAGTCAAGACGATGCCTTACCCTCAGGTATGAGGCTTTACCCAGCTCTACACTCTACTGTACACACACTCAAGGTTGGAGTCTCATCCATTTATCCTAAAAAGGTCAAATGGAAATACAAGAAAGATTTTATTAATTTGTCTTCAATTTAGCCATTTCTTTTTTTCATTTCAGTTCAAATGTTAACTTTTTGATGGAATTGTCACAGAACTAACCTCTAATGTTTCCAGTTGAGTTTCCAGATCAAACTCAAACAGTCTTTGAATCTCTTTTAATGACCTTGGATCTCTAACATGTGATGTTATGTACATGAATCATTTTCTTGGCATGTACCTGTTTTCCGACCTCCAGCCCAACAGCTCCTATTACACAGACAAGCTGGACTGTTCCCCTCAAGGTGGAGGGTGGAAAGAAAGCCCTCCGTACTCCCTGACCCCCTGCCAGGAGCCAGGCCCTGCCCCTGAGTCTGGGGAGGCCCCCTGTGGAGCCCCGTACAGCCTGTCCTTACCCTACACCTACAGTCACCTCCACCACGAGCCCCAGAGGAGGATAAGACCCACCGCCACCTCTCCTTCCCCCTCACCCTCATCCTCCCCCGGCCAGGCTGCACAGCAGCTGCTCGGCTCACTGCATGGATGCACGGGGGCCGAGGGCCACTGGAGCTGTGGACAAGCCAAGCCCAGTCATGGCCTCCGCCTGAGTCCCTCCTCAGCTGTGTCCTGCACAGCCAGCACAGTTTACCCAGGTAAGCAGGGGCCAAACTCAACTGAATGGAACTTTGTCGATCAGTCCTACTGATTGAAATAATGTTCTCATTTTAAACAGTATTAGCAGTCCCAGCAGTAATTAGCTCAAACTTTAAGTTAAATAAGCCCCTTATTTTGTATTATTTAATATAATACAATGTAATATCTTGAAATGTAAATAGCAAAAACTTTAGTACAGTTGTATAAAACACCCCAAATACACTCATCCCACTTTAACTCAGGTTAAAACAACAAGCTAAATGGATTGAACATAGAAGTCTGCTGAATCATTCATGTTCCTGCTCCTCTGAAGTCACTGATTCACTGTCAAAGTAGCATCTTAGCCTCAACTCTGACATTTAAGAATGAATCCCAGCCCAGCCTTTAAGCTTCAGCCTCAACTAAGCGTTTAAACATTCAAGCAGGGCAACTAAATCTTGTGTCCTGGAATATATCTCAACTTTGAGTTCTTGCATGACCTTGTTACCCTCACACTTTTTTCAAATGTTATTAATAATAATAATAATATTTATATAGCGCTTTTCAAGGTACTCAAAGTTGCTTTAAATTTGAACCTAAACAAAATGTTCCAGTGAAGGTTTCTTAGCACTGCTCTTAATGTAATGTGTCCTTTCTCCACAGGGGGCGCCCCCTCAGTAGCTCCAGCGGTGATGTCCAGCAGGAGGTTCCCTGTTGAGACACACCAAGACTTCAGCAGCTGCCCCACATCACGTCCCAGCAGCAGGTTTAAAGAAGAGCCGTACGAACAGCACGTCCTCTGCCAGGGCAAGGCTTCCACTGAGACCCATCCCCTGGTGCAGCCCCAGATCCAGGGCATTAAGGAGGACGCCAAGCTACCGTTCAGCCAGGATGCCCTCCACAAAACCTCCAGGAGTGGTGGTTGTACCATGGGGGAAAAGCCGCTGTCTTGCCCCATGCTGAGTGGCTCTGCGGCGGGGAAGGGAAGCTGCGAGCATCCCCGGTCTGTCCACAGCCTGGGGCAGCCCTTCCCCATGCAGGTGGTGCTGGAGCAGAGGAGGAGACTGTGTATGATGGAGGCGCCCTATGCCAACATGGCCAGCGGACTGCCAGATCATCTGGATTGCAGTGGGGAGAGGGGGACGCCCAAGCTCCAGGAGCCTGAGGCTGGAGAGGAGGACAGACGGATGTGGATGGGGGTCGGGATGGGGGTGGGCGTTGGCCTTCCAGCCCAGGCACCTTACGTGGCGTTGAATCTTCACCACGTCCTGGCCAAACACAGCCCCTTCCAGGCCCCGCCTTACACCGCACTTAGCCATCTGACGGACAGCTACGGTTACCGCGCCGACGACATGGTCTCGTACGGCTACAAGGGCCAAAGCCCCTCCTCCAGCTCGTCCCCTGAGACACACAGGGAGATCCCACATTACATCGGCACATCTGTCATCATTACCAATGAAAGGTGACACGGCCCCTGGGTCAAAGGTCGTGGCGTGCCAGACATTCATGCTCAGACCTGCGTGTGTGGCTCACTGTGACTGTCAGGTACTGGAAGAGTCACCATGACAGAACCTTACAAGCAGTATCAGTGACTTTGTGCTTTTCTTGACGTCTGAATTGCCAAGTGAATCTGCATCACCAGGTGTTTTGTACACTGAATAACCAATGCCAGACTCCTATCAAGGATCACCAAGTAATTTCAGGTTTCTTGAATAATATGATATATTTTTGCAAACAGTTTAGCAATTAGTGTATGTGATACATTGTGACACTCTAGTTTAAAGCAAAAAAAATTTAATAAAATGTCATGCACCTTTCCAACACACAGGGTCAGTTCTACATGCTGTACACACTTTAAATGATTCATTACATTTTGAAGGGAATTATGCAATGATGTTGATGATGGATTTGCTTTACATCCTACAGACTTTATGTTCGCATTAAACACTGTTAATAATGAACTTTGGATTTTTGTTGAACATTAAGCTCTATTTCCATTCAAACAAGTGCTTGAGACAATGCAAGACATTTAGTCAAATGTTAGATTGAAGGTTTCATTCACTTGTTCTCAAGCCTGTTCAAAGTACAGTTCCCTGTGCCAATTGCAATTGATGAATTATTTCCAAGGCGCTTTATTCTTCTCCAAATTCACAATATATTAAATTAAGATATGCCACAAGCGAAGTGCTTTTCCTCTTTGGATGAATTGAACAGTAAATTACTGATGTGAAATAGCTAATAAGGAGCTTATACCTCACCTGTCATAAAGCTATCACCCTTTTATTCAATATTTTGGTACAATGGATGAGTTAAAAAGGTTTATTTATTCTCCTGCAACCATAGCAGCTTGCTTATTTATATAAACAACAGGGTCTATCATGTAAAAGAAAAAAATATAAACTGCAATGGAAAAAATGTAATAAAGACAAGGTAGTTTGCTTTCAATCGAAATAAACAATTCAAATTCTATTTCCTGTTCATATTTATTTTCAAGAGTCGTCTTCAGAGTGTCCAGCAGATGTGTCTCGTTAAATCATACATTTCATTAACTGTCTAGATAACAAACACATATACAGTCTTCTTCTCTAGTATAGTAATAGTCAGCATTATTCCACAGTAATATTCAACAGAAGAAGAGTAAGGAGAATATGACATTCTACTTACTGATGTGTGTCAGTTGTAGAATAATTGCAATCATTTTATATTTGTTTGTCACAGGCCATGTGGACAAACTAGCATAATGAATGATGTGATGCAGCTGTGTGTTCTGACACGAGCTGTTGAATACCATCATCTGGTCACGAGGAGCTTCTAAACATCTACATAAATGGGGGTTTGTGTGTATCTGTGTGTGTGTCAATTTAATGCAGTTACTTTATATTTGTGCACCCTGAGAAACTCGCTAGCTCTGTGTGCTGTTACTGACTAGGACACCAGTAGAAAGAGACACCAGCAGACAGAGACACCAGTAGACAGAGACACCAGCAGACAGAGACACCAGTAGACAGAGACACCAGCAGACAGAGACACCAGTAGACAGAGACACCAGCAGACAGAGACACCAGTAGACAGAGACACCAGTAGACAGAGACACCAGCAGACAGACACACCAGCAGACAGAGACACCAGTAGACAGAGACACCAGTAGACAGAGACACCAATAGACAGAGACACCAGCAGACAGAGACACCAGTAGACAGAGACACCAGCAGACAGAGACACCAATAGACAGAGACACCAGCAGACAGAGACACCAGTAGACAGAGACACCAGCAGACAGAGACACCAGCAGACAGAGACACCAGTAGACACCAGTAGACACCAGCAGACACCAGCAGACAGAAACACCAGTTGAGTGCCTTAACCTGGGAGTCCCACTGATTGCAGCCCAGGATCACAGCAGACATCTCAACATTTAAACCCATCCAGATCATCTGTAGATCAGTGATATTTTGCAGGCCAAAGCAGAAAAGATCAGTGTTAGAAAGCAGATAATTTGATTCATGGACATTTTTACCAAAGGACACAAAAGCCGTTTTTTACATGACGATGGCAACAGGACATTTGCATACTAAATGTAGCCTGAAAATATTCAAAGCGGTAAAGTGATTTGAATCCTGAAAATGTTTACACAGTATGTAAATATAGAAAGCATGTTCAACATGTCTGCTTGTCCTGGGCTGTGTCCACTCCTAATCTTTGTCAAGAGAGAACACAAACAGCCAACTGCTCCTGATGTAACTTATTTGTCTTCCTCTGCCACATATTCAGTGAAAGTGCAGCTTAGCCACAGATAACAAAAAGAGCTTCATCATTTTTCATGACTCACGTTTTTTTTTTTAGGTAACCCCTTGGATATAGGTGGGACTTAAGAGTAAACATCGATGGCATGGATTCATATAAATCTATATTATAACAAGTGCCCTTTAGAACCCTGATATTCTAGGTGTTCTTAGAGGTAAGAGATCATATTTGAAGGTGGGCCAAGGGGCTCTGCTGAGTCCCAGGGGAAGATGGACTGAGTTGTGGTATTATGCAGCCAATATTAAAGAGAGGATGGATCTCTTATGACCTCCGGAGACCTGCCCCTGAAATGATTTAATAGGATATTGAGAAGGAAAAAAAAACGTCTTCTGGATCCAGGAGTAAAGCTATTTGCTTAATGAACTTGGAAACTGCTGTAGGTTAGAGTCTCCATGGTTATTACAGTCACACACATGCACAGTAATTGAGTTATATGACAACGGAGGAGGAAGAAGGGAGGAAAGCTCTTTGGATCCGGGACCGTCGTCCAATAATACATTTCTTCCTGCTTCCAATCCTTTAGGAGCTTTAGAACGAAGCTTCATGTGAACCACTGAAGCACTCTGTAGAGAACAGCTTCCTTGGGATTCCATGTTGAAGTCTCTAAAGACAGAGGGAGCTGCTTTGTAACGAGGTGAGGGTCGTGTCCAGATCCAGAGGCTCGCGTGCGTTCCTCCATCTTTTCACCTCATCCAGTCAGGAGGAAGCAGAGAAGGGCTGAGGTGTCAAAGACAAATGAAGTGTCATTAAGGAGCTCTGGGAGAAGCCCAGCACAAGCATTCCCAAATCCCAGCACTAACACCCCCACAGTGCCCCCCTCTGCCCCGCCACCCCCTCTGCCCCTCAGGCCCCCCTGGCCCCCCTGGCCACCTGCACCAGGAGCTCTCCCACACCTCATCACTCCCACAGAGAGAAGACAGAGAATCCTCCCACTTCACCACAACCAATATCTCAGTGTCAGCCCACTGTGCTGGTCAGCAGAGAGGCTGCTTCTA
Source organism: Protosalanx chinensis (assembly GCA_030340685.1). Lineage (NCBI taxonomy): Eukaryota > Metazoa > Chordata > Actinopteri > Osmeriformes > Salangidae > Protosalanx > Protosalanx chinensis. The sequence goes on along the minus strand of CM059338.1, from coordinate 693,192 downwards.
GCTTTGGGTGCTGGGTGAAGAGCAGAGAAGAGAGGGAGAACCTTTAGGTTGTTCTATGTGGAGGGAGGGAGAACCTTTAGGTTGTTCTATGTGGAGGGAGGGAGAACCTTTGGGTTGTTCTATGTGGAGGGAGGGAGAACCTTTAGGTTGTTCTATGTGGAGGGAGGGAGAACCTTTAGGTTGTTCTATGTGGAGGGAGGGAGAACCTTTAGGTTGTTCTATGTGGAGGGAATATTCTGTAAATATGAAGTAAACACTGGGACAGTTTGTCAGGTTTGTTAGTCTGTGGTTTGAGGACAACATGTACAACCTCTTAACCTCTTAACCACCGGATTCTTCAGTCAGATCCAAAACCTTCACACGCTTCAGATGTTCAGTCACTTTTATACGTTTTATTAGATCTTATCGGAATGACGAGTGAATAATACCTGAAATATCATCAAACAACTTTAATGCACACTGTAATACATATTTATCACATTTAAGGATATAGTTGTGTAATATCGATTGTGTCCTATCAAAATATACAAATCACTTTTTTTTCTTCTTTTTTTTTACAAATATTTACCCTCTTTTAACATTTTAAACTACAACTACACCAAATCCACAAACTTGTAATAATAATTTTAAAAACAACTATTGTTTTTGTTTTACTTGGACCAAAATGAAAAGTTAAGGCTCATTAAAATAATCTCATAGCATGAAACTCTATGGAAACCTTGGATGTTTTACAGTCTGAAAGTGCAAAAGTGTTGGTTATTCCGAGTCATCAGTCATCACAGAGACACACAGCCTCCCTGTCTCTCCAGGATCATGGGCTTGCATTTACCCAAAGCATTTGCATCAAAGTGCGACTTCGCGTGTCAATAGCCGATGCAATGTTTTATGCAGATTAGGGTTGGTACACTTCCAAGCAACAAGTTACAGACATGTTTGAACACTTTAATAGCCCTAATGTCAACAGTTCTGACAAAAATATTGTATTAGCTGCTAGCACATATGTAAGAGGGTACTCCCTATGTTCTGTACAACTTAATATACTTTGTAGAACAAGATTCACTAAATGTGTGAATCATTTGCTTAAAATCCATCAATATGTGTGGTGTAATGCAAGTGTCTATTATGAATTAATATATATGTATCAAGTAATCCAATACTCATATTCATACTAAAGTTAAATAGGTCATATAATATTGTCTTCATTTAAATCACGAAAAGTAAAGAAAGAGAAGTAGACGTCAACAAAAAAGAATTTAGCAAGCAGATTAGTTAACTCTTAAATGACTCAAACTTCACTATTGTCTTTAATATAAGCAGATCTTCATCCAGTTCATGTCTCTCCAGTCCAGCCCCATATCACTGCGTCACGATAGCTGTCCTCTGCAGCGCCCGTCTGAAATGCCCAGCAGCAGTGGAGGAGGGGCTTGTTCGGCAGGCTAGCGTTGCTTAGTGACCACCAGGTTCCTCAGCATGTCGAAGGAGTTCCCGTCAGGCTGCACTGAGACCACGCCCTGCTCCCTGGAGCATACCTGGAGGAAGCCGTTATCATCCAACCCCACCACCTCGGCCTCAGGACCATCCTCACTCCACAGCCTCACCTGGGTCCCACTGAGGGGGGGGGGGGGGGGGGAGAGGCCGGGGCAGGGGACAGCTTTATTACTCAAAATTGTTCGTTTAACATAATTGCCAACTTTTTATAAAACATTATTTATATTTTTTTTCAGTCCCATATATGTTTATTGTTTGCTCCATCCTGCCACAGTAAATTCACCGTTTGTCCAATTTGCATGGCGAATAAAAACAATTCTGATTCTGAATCCATAATGTGCTAGGAGGAGCCAATTATGGCTTCTGGATCTATACAATAATCTGTGGGAGTGTCTATTTATTGATTGGCTTAATAAGGTAAAACTTGTTTGGACAAAAAACATCTGTAGATATCTTCTTCGTTCTATGACATGTAATTCCTGATGTACTGTTTTTACTACAGTATCTAATCAACCTGGCAGGCAAAAGGACTATTCTAGACTATTCTAGACTATCCTGGACTACCCTAGACTATTCTATCCCCTGTGACAGTAGCGGTCTGCAGGGTGTTACCTGTGTATCCATCTCTTGTAGTAGATGGGCAGCACAGCTTCAGGTCCCCCCTGCTGGAAGGCAGTGATGAGGCCCTCCAGAGAGGTCAGAGTGCAGGCTGTGAGCTGGGCTGGGCTGAGGGCCGGCAGGGTGGACCCACGCTCACAGTTCTGTCGACTCACCAGGTCGTTGATGCAGATGGTCGGGTTGCTGTTGCTCACATTGACGCCACATCCTGGAAAGTTCCAGAGATGAAATGTCACCACTTTACATTTTACATGTATTCATTTAGCAGACGCTTTTATCCAAAGCGACCAACCTTGTTGTTGGTGCCAAAGGTCATTCAAATACATTTTGTGACATTTCACATTTAAATGTATTCATTTAGCAGACGCTTTTATCCAAAGCTACTTACAGTAAGTACAGGGACATTCTCCCTGAGGCAAGAAGGGTGAAGTGCCCTGCCCAAGGACACAACGTCACACAGCCACAGCTGGGGCTCGATCTCACAACCTTCCGATCACGAGGCCACGACTTAACCACTGAGCCATCTGACCCCTCACTTTAGTTTTTCTCCCCCGACAGTTTGATTGGCTTATCCGTGTGGCGGAATGTTGTGTTGTATCAAGTCTTATTGGAGGAGGAGATGGAAAGATTACCAATGAGAAGATGGAAAGATGGTCCCATGACCGATGACGTCACCAGCACACCACCTATCTTCATCAGGTTACTATAGTAGATATCGTTCGGCCACTTCACCCTCAAATCGATATCCTGAAAAATACAAACATGTTACAGAACATTAGCCAATGAATGCTACAGTACATGAGACCGTCTTAAATGTTTATAACATACATAGTAACAAGGTTTGGTTCGTGACAGTTTAACCTGTATAACATATGGCATCCTTGTCTTGAATGTGAAGAGGTTGATAAGGTGATACGGTATTTCTGTCAAGCTAAGCACTTCGGACTAACTTTGAAGGAGAAGTTCAGCTTCATCTGCAGCTCCTCATCTAAAACCATCACAGTGTCGACTTTATTATTCTTATTTTAACCCAGAATGCATTGCTCACCCATCACTCAGGACTGTACATATCTTTCACAGGCCTCACACACAAAACAAACTAGAAATCTTCCCAGATCCTAGACTTTAAATTAGAATTGACATATTAACATAAAACTATTTGTTTTGCGTCAGCAAGACTTCCTGAGTCTCGTGTGGGGTGGAGTTAGTCAACAACTGGCTAATGTGACAAATGACTGTTTCTCATCACAGGCTCCGCCCCCTGCACCAGTCACCAAACACCTAAAGCTACAGTGACAACCATATATGGTCATGACATGGTGAAAATAACATACTTTACTGGTCAACTGCTTTTCCAATGGACTTAATAGCTGGGAGGAGGGTCAACTAACAGAAGCACTTTGATCACTGTTAGGCCTCATTGACTTCTACAGCCTGCGACAGGAACTGATCTGATCCTGCCTCTACCCTGATCCTGCCTCTACCCTGATCCTGCCTCTACCCTGATCCTGCCTCTACCCTGATCCTGCCTCTACCCTGATCCTGCCTCTACCCTGATCCTGCCTCTACCCTGATCCTGCCTCTAACCTGATCCTGCCTCTACCCTGATCCTGCCTCTACCCTGATCCTGCCTCTACCCTGATCCTGCCTCTACCCTGATCCTGCCTCTACCCTGATCCTGCCTCTACCCTGATCCTGCCTCTACCCTGATCCTGCCTCTACCCTGATCCTGCCTCTACCCTGATCCTGCCTCTACCCTGATCCTGCCTCTACCCTGATCCTGCCTCTAACCTGATCCTGCCTCAAAACTGATCCTGTCTCAAACCTGATCCTGCCTCAAACCTGATCCTGCCTCTAACCTGATCCTGCCTCAATATCACAGAGGAGCTTCACATGGGTCCACAGAACTGTCCATCAACCAACTTAAACCCTCAAAAGGTTTACATTTATTAATTAATGATATAAATGTACATACATATAAATATCTAAGTGTATATTCTATAAATGTATGAAATAGATATAAGTGTACAGTATATTTACATTTATATCACATCCACCTGGACTTCCAGTAAAACATCATCCCGGATGATATTTAGTTTCTGCTATTGGTTCCCAGAAAATTCCGTCCATCACTTTACATTAGACTGAGCCAGACACCAGAGTGTGATTTCTGAGCCTACCCTGTCTATCTAACATGTCATGTGATGTGAGGCTGGAGGATGTGAGGCTGGTGGATGTGAGGCTGGAGGATGTGAGGCTGGAGGATGTGAGGCTGGAGGATGTGAGGCTGGATGATGTGAGGCTGGATGAGGCTCTGAGGAGGCTGATGTGAACACACCTCATAGCCAGGCAGGGTGCGGACAGCCTCCACCACAGCCAGGGAGGCCAAGTGCTGCAGGAAGGGGATGCTCTGGCCCAGCCTGGAGCTCAGAGACACCTGGACATGCAGGGTGAACATGGCACATCCTGGGGGACTGAGCCACACATTCCCCCCTCGACCTGACACACAACAACAGCCACAAGAAAACACTCAAGTTAGCTTTCAAATAAGCAAATGTTTACCTCGTGGTCCGTGTAAAAAAAACATTTTGTATTACTATCCAGGAGGGAAGAATATAATAAATTATACAACGTGTGTGTGTGTGAGTGAGTGAGTGTGTGTGTGTTTGAGTGAGTGTGTGTGTGAGTGTGTGTGTGTGAGTGAGTGTGTGTATGCAGTGTGGTGGAACATCACTGACCTCTGCCCTGGGTTTGACGAGCAGCTACAGCGATTAACCCCATTTCCTCTGGCAAGTGGAGAGCCAAGCTTCACAGCAGACCAGGAAGGAGAACAGAGGGGAAGAGAGGTGATACAATGAGTTTGTAGTAGGTTTGTTAAGACAGTCAACACTGGTATCTCCTCTACTCTCTCTTACATCTTGTACTGAAAGGTCACACCAGCAGTTGGAGAATACAGAGCATGTGTATCAGTAAGACTTCCCGCTCATTCCTTTTCCATCAGATATCATGGAGGGTTGGATCTGAGCAGAGCTACACTCTTCCTGGACTTGAGCTGAACCCATGACCTTTCCCCACAGGGTTGAAATCCCCCAGGTGCACCAGTCAAACACACCCCCTCCAAGGTAAACAAGTATCCACTTGACCCCTATGTCACTCACTCTCTCTCTCCTCCGTACTGTTGTCACTTTCTTCCCCTCTTTCCACTGCACACAGGTGCCAATCAAGGGATTCAACGCTAATTTATCAAAACAAATGTGGCCTTTGCCAAATCGCAGCTTTTTGTCGAGGCCTTGCTGATACGCATGTGATTATCCACAGCACAGAGAGGCAGCAGACGTCCACAGCAGTGAAGCAGCCTTGTTTAATCAATGATTTTCCAAAGTTTCCTCCTTCTAGCAGAGCAGCTCTGCCGCGGGGCATCAGGGGGTTAATGTTTACCCTCCGGTCTGCTCCGAGCAGGACGGGGGCACCTGGGGTTCATCAAACTCCTGAGTTAAAGATAAACCACTCAGTCTGTTCAGGTGTTAAGTCTGCACCTTAGCTTCCACCCCCAACACCCACACACCGTGTCTCAGACACACACACACACACTCCCGTCATGCCCAGCACCCCACACACACACACACACACACACACACTCCCGTCATGCCCAGCACCCCACACACACACACATTAGCACCTTAACTCCTCTGTAGAGATGGTGTTAATGTGTTCCAGTCAGGATCTACAATCTTGACACATGTCCGCACTGTGCAGTCTTTGAGGAATACGTTCAAGGAAAGCAGCTATGTAATGTGATTTAGCCGACATCATCTCACCTACATTCCAGACACTAAACACTGGATTACTGAACACCATGAGTCACACACACACACACACACACACCATGAGTCACACCAGGGGGGTGTTTGATCTCTATACCAGACTGATGTAAAGGACATGACAAACTACCAATCAGCATCTTAATGGCAAAATCTGGGAAGAAAATAAATGAACCCGGTAAAACTTTCTGTGCCCTGACTGGTTAACAAAGATTGTGAAGCTGGCAGCCTTGAAAGAGAGGCTTGGATTCATTTAGATGCAAAGAGAAGGTGTCAGCGAATAAGATTAGCTGCTGGTGGGTGTTAATCCCCGGGAACTCTTTGGCCAAACAGTGGTCTTTAAGAAGCACAGTGTTTATCAAAGGGATAGCTGGGTTTGCTTCTGATGTGATGACTCAATCTAGACCTGGACGCTGTCTGGAGCCAGCTGACTCTAACAAGGAAAACCAGACGATTGTTTCATCTATAAAGTTATAAGATTACAGTCTGATTTATTCTTTTATCTCAGTATTCTCACTGGGCTATGTGACTAGATATTGAACATTGTCATTGTAATGTTACAAATAATGTTCTCATCGTTTATATAAAATAAAAGACATTTGGGACATAAGGGAAGTCTGTAGTTTAAATATATGAATTAACCGCAGGAAACTGGTAGCATATTTTTGTAGGCATTTCATAACATTATAGTGAATAGCAAATCCTGTGATTGATGCAAATTGGTCGGCGAAGCCCAGAATGGCCGAAGCTAAAAGGAGAAAATCATTTCTAAATTTAGTCAAATGTCAAGTAACAGTTGTAGAAATGTGGCCACTTAAATGATCGTAATTAAATTTGACTTGGTGAAAATGTTCCACAGCCAAAAAGCTGCCATCATCACCTCAACAAGCAAAGACCAATAAAAACAAACTGGGCGGTTAACTTTTCAAAAACCTGAGGATTCTGACTTCTAGACCCAGGGAAAACACATTTAACATAACTTTAATATTAATGGAATGGCAGCCATGCATAATGTACCCCAAAAAATGAAAAAAGCTTGGAATATGGTTTTATGATAAATCTTTTGAAATGTATGTGGGC
>CM059338.1:641185-683685 GCA_030340685.1 Protosalanx chinensis | reverse complement strand
GATCCTTCTAGACTGCTGAGTGGAGAGGCTGGCTGGAGCTCCAGATCCATGTCTCAATATGAGCTCTGTGTGTTCTGAGGATGACTGACATCTCAGTAAGGACGCAACCCACCGGCCTCCAGGATGTTTGGACGTACATATATAAAAAACAACATTAGAAATATGAAAGAAATTCCTGAATGACATAAAGCAAGATGGATTACACGCCTCCCCACAATCTGTCTGGGAGGATGGCCGTGGTTCAGAGCCGGGGGCTTCTGCCTGGAGCAGAAAGCAGCTGTTTCTCCAGGCTGGTCTCTTCAAATGAGCAGCAGTGGGCCTGATTGGGACCGCATGCACGAGGGGGGAGAGGGGGGGTCCAGTCAGTCCAAGAACACCCAAACTCCTGCTTTGAGTCAGGCCCATGATTTCAGCAGGAGCACCTTAGAGGCAGGCCCAGCGTGAGGCTCCTGAATCGGTGCTGCGGTGGTCGTTCCTGATCAACCAACGAGAAACTTCCGGAGCTGCGTACCAAAAACTGCTGAAGGCTACAGTGTTAGTGAGTGACCCCCCCCCCCCCCCCCCCCCCCCAACTACAGTATTAGTGAGTCACACCCCCCCCCCCTCCTACCACAGCCACGATCTACGTCGATTTCATCTCCGCAAACCTTTTCGAGTGTCATTGTTCGTTGGATAATTACAGCAAGAGCAGAACAAAGGCAGACAAAGTTGCATGTGTGAGGACTGGAAGACTGATCCTCCAAGGAGAGCTGAGAGGCTCAAGCCAGGACAAGGCTTTGTACGGGGTGGGGGGTACACAGGGGGGGGGGGGACAGATACCCTGTCCTGCCCTGCTCAGGGGGCTTTGTTGGGGGGGGGGGGCAGCTGAGGCAGAGGGGGTCACCCACCCAGGGGTTTAGGGTCAGAGGATAAATGGCCACCGGCCAAGTCATCTGTGGGACAAGTGTGGGGGAGTGGTAACACACACCACTGTGTGTGTGTGTGTGTGTCCTCCAGACCTAGATTAGCAGCCAGTCTCTCACCTTGTTCTTTGGGGGTGTTCAGGGGGGGGGGGGGGGGGTGTTCAGGGGGGCTCCTTCAGGCTCCTTCTAACTCCACCCTGTGTGGTGAACCAGGGGGGGTGACAACTCTGTCTGACAGGACAGATGAAGATGTTTCTCATCACAGTGTTACACCCACCTGTCCACCTGTCCTCCTGTCCACCTGTCCTCCTGTCCACCTGTCCTCCTGTCCACCTGTCCACCTGTCCTCCTGTCCTCCTGTCCTCCTGTCCACCTGTCCACCTGTCCTCCTGTCCTCCTGTCCTCCTGTCCACCTGTCCACCTGTCCACCTGTCCTCCTGTCCACCTGTCCACCTGTCCTCCTGTCCTCCTGTCCTCCTGTCCACCTGTCCACCTGTCCTCCTGTCCTCCTGTCCACCTGTCCACCTGTCCACCTGTCCTCCTGTCCTCCTGTCCACCTGTCCTCCTGTCCACCTGTCCACCTGTCCACCTGTCCTCCTGTCCACCTGTCCACCTGTCCACCTGTCCACCTGTCCTCCTGTCCACCTGTCCACCTGTCCACCTGTCCTCCTGTCCACCTGTCCACCTGTCCACCTGTCCTCCTGTCCTCCTGTCCTCCTGTCCACCTGTCCACCTGTCCTCCTGTCCTCCTGTCCTCCTGTCCACCTGTCCTCCTGTCCACCTGTCCACCTGTCCACCTGTCCACCTGTCCTCCTGTCCTCCTGTCCACCTGTCCAACAGTCCACCTGTCCACCTGTCCTCCTGTCCACCTGTCCTCCTGTCCACCTGTCCACCTGTCCACCTGCTCTCCTGTCCTCCTGTCCACCTGTCCTCCTGTCCACCTGTCCACCTGTCCACCTGTCCACCTGTCCACCTGCTCTCCTGTCCTCCTGTCCACCTGTCCTCCTGTCCTCCTGTCCACCTGTCCTCCTGTCCACCTGTCCTCCTGTCCACCTGTCCACCTGTCCACCTGCTCTCCTGTCCTCCTGTCCACCTGTCCTCCTGTCCTCCTGTCCACCTGTCCTCCTGTCCACCTGTCCACCTGTCCACCTGTCCATTTCAATAACGGAACCCGCCAAAGCTATCTGCTGCCATGGAAACCAGGGAGTAACCACACTTTCATTAGAAGTGAAGGATCAAATCCTTCTAACCAGTTAGAGTAAGTGTGTCGGCTGATTGGAGGGACATTTTACTGGAAGCCATTTAACCTGCAATATCATTTCCCCCCCAAATCTGTCACTCTTTCAACCAAGTTCACAAGATCAAAATATCGCAAATTCAAAGATTATGTCAGCCGTCAATGCTCATTTCCAAAACTGGCTTTTCTGTTATTAGAATAAGTGTGTTTGCATTGATCATCTGCTGGCATCAATGTGATGATCAATAGGAGAGGAAAAACTAATCTGTAAATGTGATTAATTGAGGTAATCCTGTTTTCCAGAAGAGCGCTGAAAATTATCATTTCCAAATAGTACCCTTGGAGGTGATCAATGAGAGGAGGCGTCCATTACTGAGGGCAGCTGAGGCCAGGGGCAGCTTTACCCTGAGTGAGCGCTAAGGGCCCCTGGTTACAGCGCTCTTATAATGGCCTGTTAGAGCGATTGGAGAAGTGATAGCAGTCAACAGAATGCTGAGACGTCAGGGATGATGTCTCTCTTTAGGTCTCCTGTTTAAAGTCCTTCTGATCCCTAGATACATGCTTCTGTTAGTCTCTTCCTCACACCACCTGGAGATTTCTGAAGCTAACAATCATTTTAGCACATCGAATCCTCTGAATCCATTTTTGATACAACAAAATCCTCACTAGATCAGGAAAACTTGTTTTATTTGTTTAACGGCAGTGTGTCAGAACAGTGAGTCTCTCCTGCCCCTCTTGACCATTTCTCTCTAGTCTGTGCTCATAGGAGCCTCTCTCCTCGCAGGGAGACCAGCAGCTCAGCTCTTTAACCTGCCCTTCACTGGAAACACGTCAACTTGAACTCCCAGCATGCCTGCATAGCTAGCCAGATGTTGCCCCGAATATGAAATGAGGACTTTAAGCATCTGCCTACAATTTGACATAATTGCAGGTAGAGCATGCAAGGTCAATTGGACCAATTAGATTTTTATGTACAAACCTGCAGCAGCGGTTAGGGAGGCAGTCTGTGTTCCCCCCCCCCTCTCCAGCCCTACAAGGCTGGGTGTTTTTCACAGGAAACAGGACCCTAATTCCATACAGTGTCAGTTTGGATTTTGGATTCCCTGTCAAAACAAACAGTGATTGCCAGACAGAGCTTTAGTCCACTGGCCCTGCTGAAGCTGAGGAGCCCCTGGTTCTGCTGCTCTGATACCCACTTCCACAGGAGGAAGGTGTTGTGCTCCGGTTAGCCACAAGTAGCTTCTGTTTACTCAGCCCCCTCAGAACTTACTCACCTTTCACGGGGTAATAAACTAAAAACAGAGACATTATGCTCAGTAATGTTAGGAGATATGGAAAGACACAAGTTAAGAGTGATTTTGTGAGCAGAGCAGAGAACTCAAGCAGAGAATTGGAATAAAAAGATGGTCAACATCAACCATCACGTCACATGGCATTTAGAGGCCTTTAAACAAGATTGGTCATAAAAAGAAATCCAAATTAGAATTTGACGTCCACCCTTGGTGTTTACCTGAATGCAACCTGTTCTGGGTGGAGGGGAAACCTGGGACTCTATTTCCTCCAGGCGCTGGGATCAGGTTCAGCAGAACAGGAAAAGCATCATTATGTTGGTCTGGACTCTAGTGGACGAGCGTTCAAGAACACCGTGGGCTCTCTCATCCTGACCTGTTCGCAAATAAACACTTCCACACCGTTAACAAGCCGCTCTCAACTGTCGTTAACCAAACAGGACGTTTAGACGCTCAGTCAGAAGGAAACCTGTCAGGTAACCTTTAGGAGGCGGAGCCTGCTGCTACTGAAAGGACTAGAAGTCGAACCTCCTCAAACACATACAACTGAATGAAGAAACTACTTCAATTGATGTCTCTGATCAAATACTATGTCTCTATGATGGAAATGCAGTTTCGGTCCATTTGAACACTTCTAGATGGGCTCTGTCCGGGTTGCTGGTTCTGTTGGCCTGGAGGTCCAGCAGAATGTCCAGCAGACCAGCTGACCTCAGCAGAAGGGGCATTGAGATTCAGGCTTGGTTGTGACCTTGTGAGAACACTATCCTCTGTCTTGAGGACGGCCCTATTATTAGCTTCTTCTGACCAAACAAAGGACTAATACTCTGGACAAACAGACAGCCTCCATACCACCGCTGCACCCTCGCCAAGCCCCCAACGAGCTTAGCTGCAGAAGCTGCCTGTCAATATAGCCCCTCTTTATCAGACGCTTAAAGCAATGATCTCGGCACTTTAGCCCCCCCCCCCACACACCCCCCTCCCCCGATCCAAACCCCCTTTTATTAATCTCAATCTCAATGGTCTGTGATCCAGCCCCCATCCCCCATAAAGGAAACCATCTGAAGGACTTTTGATAAGAGATTAATCTGTAATTAAAACTGTGTTTGGGAGATCGGAGCGATAAAGGTTTCATTATTCTTGTAATTATTAGAATTTAGAGACCTTAATTTAGAGTGTTTTTAGTAGAGGTATTTATGGTGGTATTGTGGCACATTCGGCAAAAATATATAACCTTATTATTAATCATCACATAAATTAATGTATATATGATATACATGACATATATATCATCACATAAATTATCATTTATGTTACATTGGCGAAATGTCCAAATGGGTTTAGTCAAATCTGTGAATCTTTACTTTGACTGGTAGATTATTTAACAAGATGTGGATTTCCTTCTTAAGTAATTAAGGACAATTAATACGTTAAACTAGGGACATTACCACTGGAAAAAAAAACAGACTATAAATGTGATTAAAAAAGTGATAAATCCATCAATGGTCTGGATTTAAGACCCGTAATACTACAACTATGGTTTTGACGACTTAACAATGTCAGTTCATTTAAGACTTGAGGCAAGAAACCTAATATTATAATTTGCTGACCAGCAGTCAGCACTAAGCAACTGTAATAGGAAGAATGTGTTTTTAATTACTATTTTAACACAGTCCAATTATATTCATGAATTATTCAGATTATTTTCACTTCCCTCAAGTAAATATTTGACCATGGATGAGGCTGACTGCCTTTGCACTTCCTGTTCTTTGGGATTTGGGTCCATTCCTCAGTTTCTGCCGTGAGTAGCTGTTAGAAAAGCAGAACCCACCCAGACCCACCCAAAACCCACCCAGAACCCACCCAGACCCAGACCCATCCAAACCCACCCAGACCCAGACCCATCCAAACCCACCCAGACCCATCCAGACCCACCCAGACCCATCCAAACCCACCCAGACCCATCCAAACCCACCCAGAACCCACCCAGAACCCACCCAGACCCATCCAAACCCACCAAGAACCCACCTAGACCCATCCAAACCCACCCAGACCCATCCAAACCCACCCAGAACCCACCCAGACCCAAATACATTTTTGCGGGCCATTTTTAAGGTACCCTGTTTTTGCTCAGCAAAACCAAAAGCTACGATAAATCCACTTGTAGCCCAGATAAGACATTCCTGCCTGTGTCGACTATGGAGAGGAGGTCTACTGCCTATTGAGGTCGACATGTCCCTCCATACCCTTCTACAAGGTATTAAACAGCCTCAAACACAGACCCACTTGCTAGAGGTGAACATTTCTGCCTGAGTTTTTCCTTTAAGAATAATACTACTTAATCAGGACTGTAACAGCGAGACATCTGGAAATTAAAAGCTGCTCAAATCAAGGCGGGCCGAATCAGAGAGGGGGGGGGGGGGGGGGGGTGCCCTGTTCCCTCCCCACTTTAGTTACCTTACAACCTTAATGACAACATTGTCAGTTCCAATCACCTCAGCGCAGGTCCAGAATCCATTTTTCAAACTTTATGACAGGTCTAATGGCTTCCACCTGTTCTCGGCATCCCGCCTGTTGACTGGCCAGTTCCCAGTGAGATGTGGGTCTGGACACAGAGAGCTCTATTAGGTGCAGCCTGTCTCTGCTACAGTGATCTCACTCTGCCATTAAATTAGTTCCAGCCCAAAAGACTGTCGACCACCCGAACCCCCCCACAACATCATGGATAACCACTCAGTCCAAATCTCTCTCTTTAAAAGAAGAAAAATCTTCCACTGTAGCTTTTTTTTTTTTTTACGAGGCTTTCCTGCCTTCTTGATCTCCCCTCATTGTGTTCTTACTACCAGGGGGTTTGACAGCTTTGCTTCTGTAGGAACTTTGTAGAAACTTTGGCAAAGGGTGCCCTCGCCTTGCGGTGACCTGTGAGGGCAGAGCAGTGTGTGCCACTGGGGCTTCAGCTCTCCCCTGCCTCTGCTCTATAACCCAGCATGCTGAAGGTACGATACTGAACTACAGATATGTTCTATGTCTGCTCCATTCTGCAACAGTACATTCTGTGTTTGTGTAAGTTGTATGGTGAATAAAAAACGAATTCTGATTCTAAAAGCCAATCGGAATCACAATCCTATCCCAGCTTTTGCAAAGCAGATGCAAACATTTTGCATTTTCCCCACTGCAGAACAAATAAAGGATTTTCTTATCAAAACCCACCTGGTAAAGTAGACAAAACAGGAAGATCAACCCAGTATCGCTTGAGGATGGACAGGTCAACTGCCGTTTTCATTTAAAGTCCCACTAACCCACAAACAACCATCCGACACATCCCCCCCCCCAGTGTGGCGCTGTGTGTTACCCCTCCAGAAGGTCCATGGTGGTGGGGGTGACCTCGGCGTACAGCAGGGTTCGTCCCAGCTTGGTGGTCCTCAGATGCTGCCTGTAGGTCTGCAGGTTGAACTGCTCAGCGTCGGGCTCTGGGTGGGCGTCAGTGACCAGGGCCAGGCTTCCCTCAGGGACAGGGCTACCACCCTGGAGCTCAGACCTGGACACCACCTTCAGAGAGGCCTTGGAAGACCTCACCTTCCCCTCCTCATCCACCTGGGTGTGGAGCCACTTCAGGAAAGCAGCCCTGCGTTCCTGAGGGAAGGAGGAGGGGAAGGGGAAGGGGGGGAGGACATTATGGCTGACTGACAGAAAGTTGGAGGCCTGACAAGCTAGCAACGCAAGCAAGCAATCTTTCAGCTGCAAACATGGAGAGAGGTTCTCTAGCTGCGGTCAGGTGGTCGTTGGTTAAAAAGACAGCTGTTGAAAAGACGCCCCCCCCCCCCCCCCCCCCCCCCCCCCCCCCAGAACGGAACAATGCTTCTAACATCACCTAGCATTTACAGTACAGGGTTAAAGTACGGATCCCCTGTCTTAAATTAGATCATCGACGACTGTGGCTAATCAATGACATGGTTTTAATGACTCTGCGTTCCTGCACGACACGGAGCTGAGAGCTGCTCTGTTCCAGTCACTTGTCATTAATCACCAGGCTGTGATTCACACACGTGTAAATGACTCAGGATACGACAGTGGCTGACTAGCAGTGCTCTCTGCTCTACAGTGAGGCTCAGCTTGGATACGTTCCTAATGTGAAACGGTACGAAGGTTTTCCTTCGACAGGAAGAGGGGGAATTCTTTGCAGACGAGGCTTTGTTCTTGGCTAGATTCTCTCCAGGGAATTAAGAAAAAAAATTCTCATCTGTTGCTTTGATAATGTTACAAGAAAAGAAAGTATTTAACCAAGGAGAGTATGTTATATTAGTTTAAATCCCTATATCAACTACAACTACATATTTTCCTGATTGGAATATATCCTACAATTTTGTGAATTATGTCGGGAGTAGAAGAGTTCAACAAAAAAATGAGAAAAAGAAGAAGGAAAAAATGAATAAAATAGGGGAGAAAAAAAATCCATCAAAGTAGGTTTTGGAGTGTTTTTCATTTGTGCCTCGATCAGAACCATGTATGGACAAAATGAAAATGTCCTTTCGACTCAGCTTCTCCTAAAGACACGTCTGGTCTAAACACACTGAGCTTATCAAGCACTTTGTTTAACCTTAACACTTCGCTCAGGAACCCTCACACAGCAGACAGGGCCCTCCTCTGTGTGTGCAGCCTGCCTGGTCCCGCTGAAGGACAGTCCTGGAAGGGAGGCATGTGGCTGAGCGGTAAGGGAGTCAGGCTCGTAATCACAAGGTACCTGGTTCCATCCCCAGCTGTGCCAACGTGTCCTTGGGCAAGGCACTTCACCCTGCTTGCCTCAGTGGGGAATGTCCCTGTACTTGTTGTAAGTCACTCTGGATAAGAGCGTCTGATTCATGTTAATGTGAGGAGCGTCACCAGAATATATGGGCCCCTTCCTTGGAGGGAGGAACCCTCTTGGCTCCCACTCTCTGAAGGGAACACCTGGAATGAGTGTATAGATCAAGAGACAGCAGTAGAGGAGTATGACTCTTGACTATGAGGGGTGATGGATTATATATATAGTATAAATCTAACGAGGGACAAGAACTGAGAATTCACTCTTTCAAGAAGAAGGGGGGGGGGGGGGGGGCAGGGGATATCTGAAAGGGAGATGTGTGAATTCTAGTCCTTTATTCCCCTATCAAGTCTTAATAAGAGAGAGAGAGTGATTCTGAAGAGCCCATCTGTCACCCCAGACCATGTGACTGCCCCCCCTCTGGGAGGCGATGCCACAGAACAGGCAGAGTCCTCATTAGACAGTTCAGATCCATATTTAGTGAAATACGCTGATGGTTAATCAATTAAAGACACTAATCTGCATGCTTCAATTATCTGCTTTGTGCCAATCACAAGAGAGGAGGCGTGTCCCAGGAGAGCCATTAGGCCTGAGAACACGACACTGACGTGATGAGAGAGGATCGCTGAGGACGCTGCAGGAAACCTGTCCTCCTCTCCTGTCCTGGATGAAACTGTAGTGAGGAAGGATGTGTTATCAAGGAGGATAGTCACCTGCACACACACACACACACAGATACACAGGCACACACACACACACACACACACACACAGACACACACACACACACAGATACACACAGATACACAGACCTGAGCAGGCAGCACACACACAGGCAGGCACACACACACACACACACAGACACACACAGATACACAGGCACACACACACACACAGACACACACACACACACAGATACACACAGATACACAGACCTGAGCAGGCAGCACACACACAGGCAGGCACACACACACACACACACACACAGACACACACAGATACACAGGCACACACACACACACACACACACAGACACACACAGATACACAGGCACACAGACACACCACTTGAAATTCCCCAGCTCCTTTCAGCTCTAGTGCACTCTGTGTCGAGGCAAGGTGCACAAACTGCCCCCGTCTGCACCCCCCTCTGCAGCCCCCCTCTGCAGCCCCCGTCTGCAGCCCCCTCTGCAGCCCCCCTCTGCAGCCCCCTCCCTCACACTCTGCCCCCACGCTGCACCACCACTTGGAGAACAATCTGGAAGCAATCCCACCCCTCCCCTTTCATCCTCCTGGTGTTTGTTGTAACAAAGTGGCTGGGGCAGCGGGGTCAGAGGTCACCCTGCAGTCCAAACAAAGCTCACAGTCAGAGGAACACGACAGTTTGGCTTCTTCTATTTATTTTATAACTGAATCAGACAGAGGCTCATTCCAACAGGCAGATATGAGGAACTGAACTGAATCATTCAGGGGAACTGATTCATGCTGACATGAATGAGGGAAGCAGCCTCACAGGTTAACACTGAGGCAAGGCTTCATGTGCCTACAGTTCATCACATTCAAATTGAAAATGAATCACTTAGACTGAAGTCGTAATATCATACTTAGAATGGATCAATTACTAAACGGCGCAGGGACTGGAGTCTTCTGATTTGAAAGGAGAGAGCGTCCTCCCTAAATGACAGGGTAGATCTCTACTGCACCCTAGTGGTACACCTCTGGAAGTGACCGAATTACATTCAAACTTGACGCAGATTTAAAGCCTGTCAACCATCCATACCTGCAGGTCTGATAATGTCATTACATTTAGCAAGTACAGGGACATTCCCCCCTGAGGGAAGTAGGGTGAGGTGCCTTGCCCAAGGACACATGTTGGTACAACCAGGGTTTGAACCTGTAGGTACCTTCTGATTGCTAGCCCGACACCCTAACCGACTACGCCACATGATAATATAGACACAAGGACAAGAACCCTAGGTTCTATACAGATGGATAGAGACAATGTCTCTCACTATCAACTCTCTACAGTTCCAACAGATGCTTTTTCACTTTGAGATTTAACTGTACAAAAGGTTTCAGAGGGATTCTTGAGATTCTTGAACTACATTACCCACAAATACTAGCAAACACTGAGTCCTTCCAGCCCCCTTCTCACTGTGTGGTCCTGAGGGTGTCCCTGCCTCTGTGGGTCCTTCTGGAGACACGTCTGAAGCAGGTGAGGACACTGTCAGTGATCCAGACCAAACACTGATTAACTCCCCACACCGCTACACTGGGGGGGCCACTGGAACACCCATGAGCTATTCGGGGGGAGAAGGGGGGTATTTCATCAGGGGACCCTCATCACGGCGTGAACCCCCACCTTGACTGAGTCAGTCTGCCAAGCCTGGATAAGGTGTGCCACATGGCCCATCCTAACAGAGCTTCATCTGGGAGAGAGTTGACTTGCTGCAAGCTGACTCATCCGACACGACTAACAATGTTTACACCATGGTCTGGTATAATGGATACTCCATTCTGATTGGCTGCAGCGGTGTCCATTATCAGGTGATACCTGTATATGGACACTTACTGAGCATGTGCAAAGTGTTTGAAATAAGTTGCCAATGCTGTTCATGCCAAGCATGGCCATACACACACACACACACACACACACTGAGCCTACCACTGGGGATTTGTGTGAATACACACAGACGCACACATCACACACACAGGTGGTCCTGCATGCACACGCACACACGCACACACACACACACACACTGTGGCTGGGTAAATGTTTAATGTGGCAGACTGTGAACAGGGCTGTCCCAGAAGGTAGAGGTGAGCATGTGGAAACCATTCAGATCTCTAATACATGCAAATGGGAGTCCAATATATGCAACAAAGCTATAGGCTGGTTTATACGTCCAGACAGCCAGTCAAAACACAGCAGGTTCCACCTGAACCGTAACACTGGTGTTAAAGCCTTTAATCAGCATCCACACAGCTGCACCTGACACACTGATAAGCTAGCGTGGCTTAAGCCAGATGTGAAGGACTTTTATACAGAGGGAAAAGGTTTCCATCATGGATTCCAGCATTCATTACAAGTTCCTGATCAGCATGACTTCTGGTTAGAAGTGTGTGGAGGGTGTGATGGGAGGGTGTGAGGGGAGGGTGTGAGGGGAGGGTGTGATGGGAGGGTGTGAGGGGAGGGTGTGAGGGGAGGGTGTGAGGGGAGGGTGTGATGGGAGGGTGTGAGGGGAGGGTGTGATGGGAGGGTGTGAGGGGAGGGTGTGATGGGAGGGTGTGAGGGGAGGGTGTGAGGGGAGGGTGTGATGGGAGGGTGTGAGGGGAGGGTGTGAGGGGAGGGTGTGATGGGAGGGTGTGATGGGAGGGTGTGAGGGGAGGGTGTGAGGGGAGGGTGTGAGGGGAGGGTGTGATGGGAGGGTGTGAGGGGAGGGTGTGATGGGAGGGTGTGATGGGAGGGTGTGAGGGGAGGGTGTGATGGGAGGGTGTGAGGGGAGGGTGTGAGGGGAGGGTGTGAGGGGAGGGTGTGATGGGAGGGTGTGAGGGGAGGGTGTGATGGGAGGGTGTGAGGGGAGGGTGTGATGGGAGGGTGTGAGGGGAGGGTGTGAGGGGAGGGTGTGATGGGAGGGTGTGATGGGAGGGTGTGAGGGGAGGGTGTGAGGGGAGGGTGTGAGGGGAGGGTGTGAGGGGAGGGTGTGATGGGAGGGTGTGATGGGAGGGTGTGAGGGGAGGGTGTGATGGGAGGGTGTGAGGGGAGGGTGTGAGGGGAGGGTGTGAGGGGAGGGTGTGATGGGAGGGTGTGAGGGGAGGGTGTGATGGGAGGGTGTGAGGGGAGGGTGTGAGGGGAGGGTGTGAGGGGAGGGTGTGAGGGGAGGGTGTGAGGGGAGGGTGTGATGGGAGGGTGTGAGGGGAGGGTGTGATGGGAGGGTGTGAGGGGAGGGTGTGATGGGAGGGTGTGAGGGGAGGGTGTGATGGGAGGGTGTGAGGGGAAGGTGTGAGGGGAGGGTGTGAGGGGAGGGTGTGAGGGGAGGGTGTGAGGGGAAGGTGTGAGGGGAGGGTGTGAGGGGAGGGTGTGAGGGGAAGGTGTGAGGGGAGGGTGTGATGGGAGGGTGTGAGGGGAGGGTGTGAGGGGAAGGTGTGAGGGGAGGGTGTGATGGGAGGGTGTGAGGGGAGGGTGTGAGGGGAGGGTGTGAGGGGAGGGTGTGATGGGAGGGTGTGAGGGGAGGGTGTGAGGGGAGGGTGTGAGGGGAAGGTGTGAGGGGAGGGTGTGATGGGAGGGTGTGAGGGGAGGGTGTGAGGGGAGGGTGTGAGGGGAGGGTGTGATGGGAGGGTGTGAGGGGAGGGTGTGAGGGGAGGGTGTGAGGGGAAGGTGTGATGGGAGGGTGTGAGGGGAAGGCGTACCTCCGAGGTGGACAGGATGTACACGGGGCTGGGCGGGGGGGCAGGGCTCAGCTCACAGCTCAAGCCCAGCGACGTGAGGATCTCTGTCAGGACTTCGTACCGCCTCGCATTGCTCATCTTCAGCTCGTCAAAGCCCTGTGATGTCACTTCCTGGGCATCGGGGGGCGTCTCCAGGTGGACCTGCGATGGCAGTGGGAAGGTCAGGTGGGGGGGGTGGTGCTGCACGCTACAGTGAAACAAGCAGACCCTAACATAGGCCTGTCAATGCTAACGACATGAACAACCCCAAAAACCGAACCGTTTACATGTAGTCATTTATCAGACGCTCTTATCCAGAGCGACTTACAGTAAGTACAGGGACATTCCCCCCCGAGGCAAGTAGGGTGAAGTGCCTTGCCTAAGGACACAACGTCATGTAGCCACAGCCGGGAATCGAACTCACAACATTCCGATCACCAGCCTGATGCCTTAACCCGCTGAGCCACGTGATTTACCTGGCAGAGGACGGCCTCTCCCCCGTCCCCCTCGTGAGTCATCCTCACGATGACCATGTCCTTGTCCCCAGCAGGTCCTGTCAGCTCGCCCCACAGCTCCACCTCTCCACCCCCCTGGGGATCCCGGACAAACGCGCTCCCGCTAGCCAGCGTGCTGAGCTCCAGCTCTGAGCTGTCCTCCAGGGTGAAGCTGAGGCGGCACACCTGGCCTCTCCTCTCCTCCCTGGACACCAGAACCAGCCCGGCCGGGCACAAGGAGGAGGAGAGGCCCAGGACCCGGCCACCCTGCCCCAGGTAGGCCAGGAAGCGGGCTTGCAGCTGGGGGGTGAGGGGCTCCTCCTCAGCTAGCACCAGTAGGGTGGTGCTCTCCAGCCAGGGTTCACTCAGAGCCTGCTGGGGTCGCAGAGGATAAACCACATAGCTGTCCGTGTCAATGCACTCTGCTAGCAGAGAGTAGACCTTCCCAAAACGCTTCTCACTGCCGCCAGTGTAGACCAGCACGTTGGGAGGCTTGCCGCTCTTCGACGGACCCGTCTTGGTTTCGTCCTCCAGCTCGTCCAGAGTCTCGTCCCCGCTGTCCAGTTCGCTGGCGTAGTCGTCAGGCAGGTCAGGGATGTTCTCAGCCGAGGCGTACTTCACCGACTGGATGGTGCTGTTCTCCAGCTCCAGACACTCGTGGCAGCTGGACAGGTGGAGGTGGTGGCCGTGGGTCTCCATGTGGTGGTTGTTTCCCAGGGAGCGGTCGTCCTCGCGGCCGCTGTCAGAGCACAGGTCCTGGGTTCCTCTCAGGGGCTCGGAGCCTCGTCTTTCGCTCAAGCACCTGCGCACCTCCGGGGGGAGAAGCAGGCTTCCTTTCCTTTGTGTTGGCTGGGTGTCGTCTTTCTCTTTGTCCCAGCCGCAGGGGGGGGAGACCCCAGAGAGGACAGCCTCTGTCTGGGGGTGGATCAGGGACGGGGGAAGGCAATGCTTCTCACTTTCTGGTTGTCGTTTTGCTAGAAGTTCTTTGAGTGTGGATTCTCGGAGAAGGACAGCTGAAAGAACATGACACACGGTGGAGTGTTGAGCCAAGTCCTATCAGAATATCACCCGATCCGCTCACACACTTCGTACATTTTATCCTTTCACAACAAATCAGAATATCTGAAATGCATTTTGACACCAATCTTCCATCTTTACAGACTCACAGACTATCTTAGAAGGCACGAGTCCATTGTCCAGCTGGAGACGATCTTCCATAAAGGCCACCCCCAGGAGGCTGAAGTTGTCAACGCTGGCCTGAGCCACAGCCCTGAACGGCTGGCCAGGACTACAGGCCAGAGGGACACAGTAGTCAGACCAATTCAAAACCTGAACAGGACAATGAAAGGAGACTCAGGTTAGCTGGAGTTTCTGATGAATCTGAAGAAGTTGACAGCTGAACTAAACACACTAAAGGAAGATTACACAGCAACATACACACAGTCTATGAACATTAATGGGATATAATTAGCTTTTTTTATGTTTGCAATATATTGCATCAATATATTAGCCATGTATACATGTCCTGGTATGATCCATACCAGTAATCCATTTAATTCCTTTAAAAGGGAAGTATGTCGACAGGCTAAAATAGCATTGATTGTGTTGAGAAAACCCCTTCACAATAGCTTAAAGGATGGTGTCTCTATACTTCCTATTCCAACTAAAACATTTGGCCCTTGACGATCTTAACATGACATCTGAGGAGTCAGTCAAAGTCAACACAGTCTGCAATATTCTACACTTCCTTTAGTAAAGCATGACTCCCCCCTTCTCTCCCTCTCTGAGCCTCCTCATGACGCCCAGGCTGAGTGATCCTGGAGTGGCGTCTGCTTCTGGCCTCGTCAAACCCAGACACAGAACACACAGCAGAGGTCAGAGGTCACGATCTGGAAGGAGACCAATCCACTCAGGTTCCAAACCTGCATCCGCTCCTCTTATGAACGCTTCCTCCTCCTGTGCTGCAGAGACAACCCTGGGTTCTGTCTGTCTGTCTGTCTGTCTCTCTCTGTCTGTCTGTCAGTCTCCCAATCTCTCTCTCTGTCTGTCTGTCTGTCTGTCTCTCTCTCTCCCACTCTCTCTCTCCCACTCTCTCTCTCTCCTTCTCTCTGTCTCTCTCTCTCTCTCTCTCTCTATCTGTCTCTCTCTCTCTCTCCCTCCCTTTCTCCCCTTTCTCCCCCTCTCTCTCTCTCTCTCTCTCTCTCTGTCTGTCTGTCTCTCTCTCCCTCTCTTTCTCTCTCAAACACAATTTTCCATTTTATGCGAAATGTGTGTGCGAAAAACATAGTTATTGGTCAATTTGGCCCCTGAAGAGATCATAAGGGTTTTTATACAAACAGACCTTCTCTGGACTGTAAAGGTTTACATAACTGCAACGCGTGCATTTTACACTGAGGCAGGTAGAAAGTGCAGGGCTGCTTTTCAGAGAGTCTCTGTTGTGGTGCGTACTTTGTTTCTGATCTTGAGAGCAGAGTGTCCGCTCACTCTGTGTCCAGAGGAAGCCTCTATGATGAAAGAGATGTTCTCTATCCTCGGCCCACAAACCAGAGCGGAGCCCAACAACACAGTCCACTTGCTCAGGTCATCGCATGCCTGCGGACGATACAAACACACACACACTGATGTCTAAACACACATGGGAATTCATATTAGACCAGTGGTTCTCAACCCTGGTCCTCAGGGCCCACTGTCCTGCATGTTTTAGATGTTTCCCTGGTCCTCAATTCAAATGAATTGTCATTATCAGGCTTCTGATGAGCTTCATAATGACTCATTCATTTGAATCAGGTGTGTTGGAAGGGGGAAACATCGAAAACATGCAGGACAGTGGGGCCCCTGAGGACCAGGGAAACATCTAGAACATGCAGGACAGTGGGGCCCCTGAGGACCAGGGTTGGAGACCCCTGTATTAGACCATCAGTGGTCATTAGTAAAACAGAACATCTACAAAACAGGCATAACTGACATGAACAGGCTGTTACATTAGTCCGAGGTGGTTAAGTGGACAATAAGCTACAAGACTGTAAATATCCCTGTTAATCAGCCAAGCTGTTGATCTGTGCAGACACAGCAGCCATGCAGTGACTCCGGGCAGGGCTGCCCACTCAGCAGACCTAACACACCCTGGATGTGACTCCGAGCAGGGCTGCCCACTAACCAGGCCTAACACACCCTGGATACTACAGCTGACTCCGGGCAGGGCTGCCCACTCAGCAGACCTAACACACCCTGGATGTGACTCCGAGCAGGGCTGCCCACTAACCAGGCCTAACACACCCTGGATACTACAGCTGACTCCGGGCAGGGCTGCCCACTAAGCAGACCTAATACACCCTGGATGTGACTCTGAGCAGGGCTGCCCACACAGCAGACCTAACGCACCCTGGATACTACAGCTGATTAAAGGACATTACATGATACCTGAGGCTCGGTGATGTAAATAGCCTTGTCCCCCAGCTTCAGGAACACTGTCTCTTCTGGTAAAGCTGGACTTCCTTGCTTATTGCCTCTTAGTTGGAGGATCTCTGGATTAAAGGCACAGAAGGTGAAGCTGCTGCTGACATTAGAGCTTCTGCTGCCGCAAAACCTGCGCAAAGTGTCCCGAATCACCCCCGTATAGCACTTCTGAAAGCGCACCCAGAGGTAGACGTAGCACAGCGTTATTAGCATGTTTCTTTACATCTGGAAAGCTGTTTCTGAGCCAATCTGGCCTCTTTAGAGCAGGAACATCATGGAGGAACAGGAGCCGCTTCCTCCTCAGGTCATTGACACGCATGCGCGGCATGGTCAAACCTCACACCGAACGAGGGCGACAGATCTCTTTGGTGGAATTGATTTTATTTCGTTTAGCTATTTATCTTTTACCATGTATCAACTACAAATGTGTGCATTACATTTAACTCCGTAACTGCATAAAATTTAAGTGAATTGCATCTGTCAAATGTATGATTATAGTGTTAGTTGTGAACTGCAATTTCCACCCCTGGAGGATAAATAAAGGTTTATCTACTCATCTACTACATCTACATATTGGATGCTGAGATATGCATTAGATATGCATACTAGGAGTAAAGAGTTAGAAGGTTATATTAAATCACTTCTTATTTCAGGTCCAGAAGTTTGGCTTCTTTGTGGCGTTCATTCCACTGACAACAGAGAACCAATCTGTCTGAGTCCCCTGATGTTTGTTCAAGTGAACCCTTCTTAAGGCCTTGGTGAGCCGCCCCTCTCCTCCTGTCCTGCTCAGTCTGGGTCTGCAGAGGGTCAGGTCAGGACTAAGAGATGCTCCCCCTCCTCCAGGATCATCACCCCCGGCTGACAGCCAAGACTCAGGCAGGAGGACTCCAGAGATGTGTGCAGCCTGGAGGACTGAGGTGAGAGAGGGTGGATCTGCTGATTCTGGCTCTGGAACCTTTATTTTATATTTGTGTTAACGAGGTCTCCTGGTTGTTTTGTAGTTCCTCCTCGCTGTGGAGACCCTGGACGACTATCAGAGACTCTGAACCTCCTCAGGAAACAGTAAGAATTATTTTAAGTAATTTAAATAACAAAATTGAAGCCAACATTCTACCCAGCTGCCAGTTAACAGCCTGATAATAGGTTTACATAACCAATATAACATTAATCATATAAATTATATATAACGTATATATTTATATATATAACAAATATAGTTGGATAAAAGTGTCTGCTAAATGAATAAATGTAGTTAACAGCCTGATAACAACATAATAATACTTCCTTTCTTTTATTTCTTTTTAAGTTTAACTCAGTGACAATGCAGACAGACAGTAGACCCAAGGGTGCCCATGGATTCCAGCACCCAGTCAGGTTTGTAACAATGCAGGAAGAGGAAGATTATTTCCATTTGATGTGATTTGTTAGATTTGTTTGTTTAATCCACTAAAACGTAAAACTACCTTCATTCATGTCATCCACAGACTCCATGTACCCAAGTCCAGGACTCAGGAATATCTGTCACATTTAGGAAAGACGGTCTTAGCAAGTTTCCCTGTCCAAGCCACTCTAGATTTCTACAATGACGACTCCAGTTCTGAGGAGGACGATGAAGATGATGAAGAGCATCAAACATGTTTGCGTGTGCTGGACCGCAGGATAGCCTCATTTTATCCTCTTAGCTCAGACAGATAGCAGTGAAGCCTGGCTGGGTGGACTGTGGAGGGGAGGGGCAGGGGTAAGATGAAGGCAGGGGTAAGATAGGGGTAAGATAGGGGTAGTGGGAGAGTCTGTGTGCTGGAGACTCCAACAGGAAGAGATGGAAGAGCTGAGTCATACATGTGGCTCTGCTGAAGTCATCCTGTTTACTACTGGATCTATGCTGATGAACCTCTCAGCTGGATCTGTGGCCACTTCTCCAAGACAATAACCTGAGTTGGACAGTCCTGAGAACCAATATTGTTTTGTTTACCTTTTGTGTCTTAACATCTTCCTTTTTTATCTACTGTATATGTATGTATGTATATCAGACATGACACTGTATGCTCTTTCTCAAGCTCTACACCATGTTTTTAATGGGGAAAGAATTGCATTACATCTGTGTTAGATGTTTGATGGTAATATATTTAAGTCGGTGGTTGCATCTTCCATTATAACAATGTTACATTAAATACCATACTCTGTATTGTTTATCAGCTGTTTTTGTACTAATAAAAAAAATATATAATTCTATTTTGACAATCTTTTTTACTTGAACCTCTTTTTTTCTAATCGGTTCTGAAGTGAAGTGAAGGACCAAAAAACACATGAATGTAAATTTTCTAGCTTTCCACTGCATCAGGTCAAAAGCAGTGAGGTGGTTTGAACCCTTCATGGTTCAAAGGTCAAAGCTTTCACCTAATGTTAAACCATCAACCACATACTGAGGACAAACTGGGCAAGTCCAGGAAAGGAATTAGAAAACTATTCAAACATAATGAACTCAGGCCAGGTATATTGTTTTTTATTTATTTATAACATTCCATAGATGAACAACTTCCTCCACATCGTAGGTCATTGTAAGTTAAAGATGGTCAGATTGCTAGGCTGCCACCTCTTCTGACTGAGAGCACGGATCAAAGCTTGGGGTAAAAGGTGAGCCTAGGGGCAAGTTTAGCCCACGGACAGCTCAGCATGGCTGGACGACTGCCCCCAAGTCCCTTTCCTCAACACACACTGGGAGCAGCTCTGGGTCTTCAATCATCCAGTCCTGCTTGGTTTACAAGCAGGGCAGCAAGACCTGTTGGCCTGCCTGAGGTTAAAGGCTGGACAGCCACCTGATCTCACCTGGTGTTTGTTTATGATGGTTTATCTGTGTGTGTGTGTGTGTGTGTGTGTGTGTGTGTGTGTGTGTGTGGCTGTAGTGGACGTCTGACCTGTCTGAGGGACTGGCTGGGACAGGCCAGAGCAGAGAGGTGGAGGTGGAGGGGGAGATCCTGGGGGATGGAATGACTGTGGGCCGCCAGAGTGGAGAGGTTAATGGTCACTTAGGTGGCCAGCAGACTGATTGAGGAGTCTCGGTGAACTCCTGGAGATAAGGAGAAGGTACGGTGACCGTTTCACTTGTCGTCTGACAGGTTCAACAGGTCAAAGATCTACACACCTGGCTCTACCTGGAAGACTTCATCAAAGGAAATACACACCCAATGATTAGAATACTTAGACCCCCCAAAAAAGCATCAAATTTGTGTTGAACAAGATCTGCATTACTGGTTTTTCTTTGGATGACCATCAAAAACATTTACGTATCGTCAATTCCTAACATAATAGGATCATCATCTGAAACACAGGTGAAGCACTACTGGGCATGTCCACCAGGTAAAGGACACAGGGCTGAGGAGGAGAAAATGCAAGACAAGGTGCTCATCTACCTTGGGTTCATCTGCAAGTCAAATCTTTGTGCTGTCACACAGAAGTGATGGAATAGGTGCATCTAAAACCTCTGCGAACTCCCAGTGTGGAGAGATGCCAGTTATGGCGACAACACTGCCCTCCTCATGCCCTGATCAGCCAAATAGGGTCAAAAAGATAGAGATCATTATATTTAAGGTTATGTTGAATTAGTTTGTTCAAGTATTTTGCAGGATGTAATGTATCTCTCTGTTAATTCCAGGAATATCTGTTTGCAATCGTTCGTTTCCTACAACTATATGGATAACCAGTAACCGGGTGCAGTGCTGTATTTACATGACATTTACATTTATTGATTTATCAGATGCTTTTATCCAAAGCGACTTACAAGAGAGAGCTTTACTAAAGAGCATCGGTCACTGAGCATAGCAACGTGATAGACCCCAAAACATTTAGGTTGTTTGGATCAACATTTTGGCACTTTTAAAAACAATCTTTCATTTCCACTCTGCACATTATCCGTTATATTGTTTCCTGCTTAGAAAAATCAAGCAACATTTTAATGTTTCTAAGAGATTGTAGTCAGCATGTAACTTTTACATCAACACCTTTTACATTGTTTTTTTTACCGTGTCCTAAGATCAAATGTTCCACTATTTTAGTAGCTAAAAACAAAATAGTCTCAAATGTAAAAAAGAATTGCAACCAGGCTAGTTCCAAGTATAGTTGAAAACGGACTGATACAGGGACATGTGTATCATGTTTATATATGTTTTTACTTTGATTAATATATAATTATTATTGTAGTTATTAATTTATGGTTTAACCCTAAATAAATGGGTTTAACCCTTAACTACATTAACTAAATTTAAATCAACTGCATGTATGTAGTCAGTGGAAAATTTTTTGTTTTGCTTACAGAAATAAAACATTAGAAAGAGGAAGACAGAGAGGGGAACTCCTGCTGCTATGCCGCAGAGCCTCAGATGGAGTTACACAGGGCAGACCAGTCAGAGCAGTGACCAAATCACATGACATTTGTCACATGACCCTTTAACATTTTCATAAGAGGTAGAGGCTGGTGTCCCAGGGATTAAAATCCCTTCCAGAGTAAGGTACTGGACACCCAAGAGTTTACAGTGATAATAATGGCAATGTTACTAAACATATTTTCATGATTTAACTCATTACAAATGTGTATTATTATTTTAATATAAAGTAATGATCTCTTTTAGCATGTTATTACTGTCTCTGTCATGTGTTATAACCGGCCCAGTACACTGGAACAGTTATAACAGTGGTTTGACTGTGTTTTAAATGTGATTAAAATGTATGTGTTCACTGACGTCAGTAACTGTCTCAATCTTTGTGGATGTAATCGACTTAAATACAAACTGTAACCGTCAATGGAAAATAACCAGAAACATTACAAAACAACAACATTGTAGTTGTAATTTATTTTAGGTCAACTCTGTTTTGATAAATAGAACATTCTGTTCACTTCACTGATGGAGACGTCCTTTAATCTGGGTAAACCGGTTTTCTGGCCACCATCCACATGCTGTCCTTTGGTGTAGATATCTGAGAAGAGTAAAGATCATTAAGGGGATATGCAAGGTAAAAGTGGTGTGTCTAGTGTGTGTGTCTGGTGTGTGTGATGTGTGTGATGTGTGTGTGATGTGTGTGTGATGTGTGTGTGTGATGTGTGTGTGTGATGTGTGTGTGTGATGTGTGTGTGATGTGTGTGTGATGTGTCTGGTGTGTGATGTGTCTAGTGTGTGTGATGTGTGTGTGTGAGTGATGTGTGTGTGTGTGATGTGTGTCTGGTGTGTGTGTGTGATATGTCTGGGATTGGGAGGAGCATCTTTATGAACCTTTTGACTGTTTCCTGTATTCATGATGAGTGCTGGTCAGATACTCACCTGTAATGTTGTCCACTGAGCTGAGGGGAGCAGTGTTGATCATGTTCACCCCAAACAACATCACAAGAGCTATAGTCAGAGTAACTAGCAGGTAGATAGGCACTGCAAGAGCCCAATACCTAGGAGAAGGGAACATCAATACAATGTTGGGCAAACGCAACATCATGGAAAGTCATTAAAGTTCATAATAGCTATTTTCAACGAACAACACTAAAACTATTAACTCTTTACACTTACTTCTGTGGCCAATATGTCAGTCCTACTGAATGAAGCCATTCATCAGGAATATAAGCCCATACCAGGTACAAAACTAATACAACAGGATAGAAGAAGCAAACATATCTTCAGTTAGTCATGATGTCTTCTCAACATGAAACACAAACAGCAATGATGCATTGTGATTTGAAGAAGTGGCTTTCAGTCAGTGTAGAATATAGAATGACCAATCATGCACTGATCAATATGCAGTGTGTGTTTGATTGTGTATGATGTTGGCAAACCTACAAAAGCCAAATTGCGATCCAAGGAAAAGAACAAATCCGTAAATGGCTCTCTGTGGTAGAGGGGAGGGAGACTTCACCACCATGATCTGGAAACAAAAACATTCATATCACCAGCTGGAGAATACTTGTACTAAGTAATACTACTAAGTATTAGTATTGTTGCCTATCAACAACTGAAAATATTCACCAGAATAGATGGAACACAACTTTAATCTTTCATCTCAGGTAGTCGACAGGTTACAGAGTAAGGAAATGTTCTAATATCATAAGTACAGTTTAAATTCATCACTGAAATAAGAAGTCAGTCACGTTAAGTATTTCCGGTTTATTAGTTCAATTTGTTTTCAGAATAAAGGTCACGACAAAAGTATTTCCGGTTGATTAGTTCAAATGATTTTCAAAATAAAAGTCAAGGCCTAAAGAGTCGTTTTGTCGAATATTATCATCCACAAAATAGATGAATTAATAAGTATAATTTTTTTCTTCATCCGAATTTAAATCATGTTATTGTGTTCAATGGGAATAAGTTAGATTTTTCCTTAAATATATAATTTCCTTAAATGTATAATACTTGCACACAAGTATTGTGTGAAAGTGTAGAAACTTTAGTAGATCTTTTAAGTCTGTACTGTTTGTGTTTCTGTAAACGATCTTGGGTGGATCATAGATATTATAAACTCTTTATGTCTATGGGGTGGGTGGGTTATTTAGTTTAAACTATCCATGTTGCAGAAGCACTCATTTCTGTTTATTTTCCCATCGAAAGATCAAAGTAGCTTTAAAAAACCCTAAAATCTTAAATATGTTGGATATAAAAACTCCCCTGCTTGTATCCTGTTCTCATGGTGTAGATAAGCTGACAATGCTGCTTCTAGACCAGCCATCGAAACACACATCATAAAACACACACACACACACGTATACACGCACACAAATATACACGCACACGCACACCCACAAACACACGTCCACACATACACACACACACGCACACACACACACGCACACATATACACGCACACACACACACACGCACACACACACACACACACACACTCCTCTTCCTGTTCTCATGTGATGAGAATGTTTCGGAGCTCTTCGGTTCAATGTTAGTTTATTAACTCATCCTAAAGTAAGTAAGAGTGAAAAATACTGGATTTATTTAGTCTGAACTGCGTCATCATTATGTTTTATAACCTGAAGCTTTAGGATCTTCTGTTCTGTTAGAAGGTTTACAAGATAATAACATGATCAGTCTGATAGCTTCATGCTTCATTTGAATGGTAAAACTTTTTAATATAAAGTGTTTAATGTGAAGTGTTTAATATAAAGTCTTTAAAGATGATGATGAAGGTGAAGATGATAAAGAACTAACCCGCTCCTTGTTAGCATTAGCAAGTTAGCATCACTATGTTGTTTTGTCGTCACACTGATTTACTGTACAAGAACATCGATTAAAAAGACAAATATCAGTTAATTTAGTGACTGAATGTCAGGTAAGTAAAGTTACAGGTTAGTATGAGTGTTTATATGACATTAAAGGTGTTAAAACATGAAGCTTTATTAAAGAATTCCGCAAAAGTTGCTCAACCCGGAAACTGTGGCGCCTTAACACGTGTTTACTTTACTGAATAATAAACTAAATGAACAGAAATGTTAATAAAAACACACTTTTCTTCTTCTTAAACGTGTTTCAGACTTTTTTCCACCAACATGTCAGATTCTGACTCAGATTCAGAGATCTGGAACTGTACCGACAAACAGAGAGGAGCAAAACTGGTGAGTTCATCTGTGAAATATTCCGACATTATCTGAAGACATGGAAAAGCCTTTATTATATAAACCCTTTATTATACACATTCAGCTGTATACACATTAAACCTTATTTTGGGGCTGTCGGAATCTTAATCTGTGTACCTGAGATGAGTTAGTAATTCAGTATTTAGTCAATGTTATATGTAATGTGTATATGTTATGGCAGCTGAACAGGATCATCTTTAACCATGTTTTCTTCTCAGATCTATGAGAGAGATGGTCCATTTGTCGCCCTTCAGCCTCCAGGTAACCAGCAAAGCGAGTCATTTAGTAGTTTTAATGAGTTTTATTTGAATGGTATAAATGCAGGTCCAAATTAAGTATTTACCTTATTTATTCTGAATCTGAATACCTTATGTATTGTATTGTTCTGATTCATGATGGAGAAGAATACAATGATAAATACCAGCCCCCCCTGCAGGACAAAAAAGATAAGATAATCCTTTATTTGTCCCCTGGGGGGGTAATGGCAGTCTACAACAGCAGCAGGGTACAGTACAGCAGTCAGAGTGACATGGTCAAATATGAAACAAAGAAGATACAATATAATACAATATAAAAAATAATGCACAAATCTTAGTTTATGATACGGCCATTTTGTTTCTCCCACCATCAGGCTGAGTTATTATTGTTCCCAGCTGTTCTTCCACTTTGTTATAGTAGCAGTCACAGTTGATTGTGGAATATTTGGTAGGCAGGGAATTTCACAGCTGGACCTTTAAGACAGGTGGCATCTTATCACGGTACCACGCTGATATTCACTGGGCTTCCTAGAGACACTCATGATGACAGAAGTAGTGAAAGGGAAGTGTATTTCTCAATTGATATGACTGGCAGAAAACAGAAAGACAGAAAACTGTCTTATTACACGACAACGTTGTTAGGGTTCCACCTTGTTGTATTGAAGCTTGACTTTTGGCAGTATCGTTTTTGTTCAGTATATTCACTTTACATGTTGTATATCTGATCTATTGATGGCCTTTTATTCAACAGAGACATAGAACATATGAAATAGCAGCATTGAACTGGTAACATAGTTTTGATTTCTTCATAAATATCATATGTTTCTCACAGAAATCATTTATGAGAGATGGAATAAAATCCCCATCAATGAGAAGAAGAGAATAGCAGAGTTGCTACACGTAGCAGCGTTCTGGTACCCCATGGTTCTGTCACGCCATGAAGGAAACAGAATCACAAACTGGGCTATACAAGTCGGCTTCATAGACTCCAAGTAAGAATAACAACAAGTACCACTTTTATTCATAAATATGTAATTGTTTGTACCGATTCTCTCCAGTTTGTGCTTAGATTAACACATTAGGTTTGTTATTTTTTTCCAGTGCCAGCAGTGACTTGAGTCTGAAGAAATTGCATAAAATCGAGATTTTGGAAGCTGTCCTGCGAGCCATGGAGAAGGGCTGTGTGAGTGAATCAGGTCACACCTGTACCTGTTCAAGTCTCATGATCCTGTTACACACACAAGCATTAAGCCAGCATGTCCAATGATTCCTTTTTATTGTATATGTACGTTTTTCATTATTAGAAAATAAGCTTTTGTACCAATGTATTTTCCACTAGAAGCATTGCTATTGTTAATAGATGTTTGCCTTCCCAGCAACGAGATGACCAAACAAGAGACATGGTCTGGATAAGCAACAAGTTCAACTTGGTAAGAAGAAATCTATAATAAGCATGACACACCTTAGGCAACTTCACATCCTTCACATACCTGACATAGTACAACACTACCATGTGTACTCTCATGTGATATAGCAAGTCTTGTTCCTTTTGTGTTGTGTTCCTGGGGGTCAGATGGCTCAATGGTTAAGGCGTTGGCCTCATGATCGGAAGGTTGTGAGATCGAGCCCCGGCTGTGGCTATATGATGTTGTGTCCTTGGGCAAGGCACTTCACCTGACTTGCCTCAGGGAAAATGTCCCTGTACTGACTGTAAGTCGCTTTGGATAAAAGCGTCTGCTAAATGAATAAATGTAAATGTAAATGTTCCTGTAAATGCAGAGTAGATACATTTGAGATTTAGTTTGAAAGGATTCTTAGGGTTAGGAGACAGACAGACAGACTGCGAGTCAGACAGGCTGGGAGGGAGGGAGACAGGGAGCGAGGCCATGGTTGCATTCAGTCCGCATGCCGTCCAGTCATAAGTGGCCGTCTGCCCCCCCCAGCACACACCAGACGTCCTGAATGATGCGATCTTATGGCTGGAGCGGACAGGAGAGGCCTGTATCCGCCAGAGAGTCCTGGATCTGGGCCACCGGAGCCTTGTCTACAGTGCCCTGCACAAGGTCTTCACAGAGTGTAAGGTCACACAGCTCACACCTGTACCACTCACACCTGTACCACTCTAACCTGTACCACTCTAACCTGTACCACTCTAACCTGTACCACTCTAACCTGTACCACTCTAACCTGTACCACTCTAACCTGTACCACTCTAACCTGTACCACTCTAACCTGTACCACTCTAACCTGTACCACTCTAACCTGTACCACTCTAACCTGTACCACTCTAACCTGTACCACTCTAACCTGTACCACTCTAACCTGTACCACTCTAACCTGTACCACTCTAACCTGTACCACTCTAACCTGTACCACTCACACCTGTACCACTCTAACCTGTACCACTCTAACCTGTACCACTCTAACCTGTACCACTCTAACCTGTACCACTCTAACCTGTACCACTCTAACCTGTACCACTCTAACCTGTACCACTCACACCTGTACCACTCACACCTGTACCACTCTAACCTGTACCACTCTAACCTGTACCACTCTAACCTGTACCACTCACACCTGTACCACTCTAACCTGTACCACTCTAACCTGTACCACTCTAACCTGTACCACTCACACCTGTACCACTCTAACCTGTACCACTCACACCTGTACCACTCTAACCTGTACCACTCTAACCTGTACCACTCTAACCTGTACCACTCACACCTGTACCACTCTAACCTGTACCACTCTAACCTGTACCACTCACACCTGCCACTCTAACTTGTCACTGTGGATATGCTTAATACGCTCATGTTGAGAACAGCTCACAGGAGAGGCTGTTGCGTTTGAGACACAAGGCTCTCCACAAGCCTTTATCTGGAAATGCTGCAGGACTAGAAACATCTTCAATAGTTGTATTCTTTTGTCCCCCCCCTCCCCTCCCCCAACCATCAGATGCCCACCATACACAGGCTATAGGCGTTGATAAGAAGAAAATGATCCGGGACTACAGCAGTGATCCAAACCAGTGGATGATGGAGGTACGAAGCTGTGGTCGCTTGCTTGTATTTGTGATGGAGAGATGAACGACTGAGATGAATAACTTCTTTGAAAATGTAATCTACAGAAAAGTGAAGATATGAAATGCAAAGGAAACGATCACTTTCAAAAGAAGAAATATGAGACGGCTGTCAAGTATTACACCAAAGCCCTTAAATATCAGTGAGTGTGAATCTGATATTGAACACATGGGACATGTTATATAACCTGAGTTGAATAGAGGGTTTAGGGGGCGTGTTACACAGGTTTATTAATCTTTCTCTGTCTTGTTTTCCTACAGCCCTGAAAATCATGTGATCTATGGAAACAGAGCCCTGTGCTATATACGCAGTGAGAAATACCTGTAAGAGTAACAAACTGTACAAGTTCAAATCCTATTTTAGATTTGGCACAGTTTAGTCCGTTTATGATCTTTGATGGTACCTTTTTTGCAGGAAGGCTGTTGGTGATGGGAAAAGAGCTATATTGATTAAACCAGGATGGGCAAAGGTAAGCCTTTATTTGATTGGTTGACTTTGGCCTCATTGAAACGTTAACAGTAGCCTAACCACAGTGCATTTAGAGGGTGTTGTCCTGGAAACCAGCCAAGTAGTTTACAAATCCACTTGAAACTCCAGATGAAGTTACCAGTCCAGTTTGTAACTCCTGTCTGACTGGATGACTGGTGATGACTAGTCAAGGCCAACAGTGTTTGCTGTTTCCTGGAACTATGAGTTCTAAACAGTCAGACAACTTTTTGTATAAAAAAAAAAGGGAAGAAAAAAAGAGCATTAATGCTTGATCAGGGCACCGATCTTAAATGCAGGCATGCTCACTCAATGGCAGATCAACCGAGACTCGAGTGAGAAATAACGTCTGTTTCCCTGCCCCCCTAGACCACCCTGCCCCCCTAGACCAGCCTGCCCCCCTAGACCAGCCTGCCCCCCTAGACCAGCCTGCCCCCCTAGACCAGCCTGCCCCCCTAGACCACCCTGCCCCCCTAGACCAGCCTGCCCCCCTAGACCAGCCTGCCCCCCTAGACCAGCCTGCCCCCCTAGACCACCCTGCCCCTCTAGACCAGCCTGCCCCCCTAGACCACCCTGCCCCTCTAGACCAGCCTGCCCCCCTAGACCACCCTGCCCCCCTAGACCACCCTGCCCAGGGCATACAGAGCTCTACTGACGCTACATTTGTCCTAGTTCAACAGTTAGGGTTAGGGTTAAAAAATCAAACCAACCAGATCCATGTATTCTTAGCACTCATAAAGATTTGTAGTAGACTAGGTAGGGTGGGAACAATAATAATACTAGAGTTGATGGTAAGGGTGAGATCATAGTGTTCCTCGCCAGAGGCACGCACAGCTCATTACTGAGGTCTGTGTCAGGATTGAACAGATGGCTCACATCCACGTAGCTGCAGAAGATAAGATAAGATCCTCCTTTATCTGTCCTGCTGTGGGGAAACTGTAGTTTGTGACAGCAAAGTCCAAAGGTTCCTGGAAACACTGCACCTGTCCTGTTTACAACACTGCATGGTCACTGTGGCCTGAATGACAAGTCATTACCACTCTCTGTGTCTGTATCTCAGTGTCATTACCACCTCTCTGTGTCTGTGTCATTACCACCTCTCTGTGTCTGTGTCTCAGTGTCATTACCACCTTCCTGTGTCTGTGTCTCAGGGTCATTACCACCTCTCTGTATCTGTGTCTCAGTGTCATTACCACCTCCCTGTGTCTGTGTCTCAGGGTCATTACCACCTCTCTGTATCTGTGTCTCAGTGTCATTACCACCTCTCTGTGTCTGTGTCTCAGGGTCATTACCACCTCTCTGTATCTGTGTCTCAGGGTCATTACCACCTCTCTGTGTCTGTATCTCAGTGTCATTACCACCTCTCTGTGTCTGTGTCATTACCACCTCTCTGTGTCTGTGTCTCAGTGTCATTACCACCTCTCTGTGTCTGTGTCTCAGTGTCATTACCACCTCTCTGTGTCTGTGTCTCAGTGTCATTACCACCTCTCTGTGTCTGTGTCTCAGGGTCATTACCACCTCTCTGTGTCTGTGTCTCAGGGTCATTACCACCTCTCTGTGTCTGTGTCTCAGTGTCATTACCACCTCTCTGTGTCTGTGTCTCAGGGTCATTACCACCTCTCTGTGTCTCAGGGTCATTACCACCTCTCTGTGTCTGTGTCTCAGGGTCATTACCACCTCTCTGTGTCTGTGTCTCAGGGTCATTACCGCTACTGTGAGGCCCTCTTCCACCTGGACCAGCACACCCGGGCCCTGGACAGCAACATACTAGCCCAGAGCCTCTGTAAGGACGACATGGAGGGGATGCGGGACCTTCAGCAGCAATACGCCAAGTTCTCCATTGAGATTGACGACATCAAAGGTGAACTGTCCTTCTGCCTTGGACAGACGTGTGACAGAGGGATGAGTTTGATCTCTGTTAGTCTCCAGATTATCATCTCCACTGGTAGGGATGGTGCCACCAATTAAAGCAGCTTGTCTCAACTCTACCTGATCTAGTCAGACCTTTCTGTTGTGGTATTAGTTCATGACTAATTCAGTTCAGTCTGCTACCACGTAACACACCCAGTTCCTTTTTTGATTAGTCACCTTAGTCACCACGTCAAACTGACGCTGTACTCATGATGATGGGTCTTTATTTCCACATGGAACAAACAAACATGTCCAGACATGTCTAGCTACACCAGTGGTTCTCAACCCTGGTCCTCAGGCCCACTGTCCTGCATGTTTTAGATGTTTCCCCCTTCAGACACACCTGATTCAAATGAATTGTCATTATCAGTCTTCTGCTGAGCTTCATAGTGACTCATTCATTTGAATCAGGTGTGTTGGAGCAGGGAAACATCTAAAACATGCAGGACAGTGGGCCCTGAGGACCAGGGAAACATCTAGAACATGCAGGACAGTGGAGCCCTGAGGACCAGGGAAACATCTAAAACATGCAGGACAGTGGGGCCCCTGAGGACCAGGGAAACATCTAAAACATGCAGGACAGTGGGCCCTGAGGACCAGGGAAACATCTAAAACATGCAGGACAGTGGAGTCCTGAGGACCAGGGAAACATCTAAAACATGCAGGACAGTGGGCCTGAGGACCAGGGTTGAGAACCACTGAGCTACACTCACTGCAAACTACAAATCCGCGCTTTAGCCGGAGTTTTCAGAAAGATCCGTTAGAAGCATTGATTGGCAGGACTGGTCATCTCAGCAGCCTGGTGTAATCTGATCTTCTTACTGTCCTCAACCTGTGCTGTTGTTTTCAGTGGAGAAAAACAAACACATCCAGAAGTCTCCCAGTAACAGGTTAGTATTTACTTAGTATTGCGACATCATGTCACCCTAAACCCATTATCGGTTGTTATTTGCATTTTATCTGTTCATTTTGCACATCTGCACATTGCATCATTTGCACTAACTGTACATACATGCAACTCTGTAAATTCTGTTTAATACTGTAGCATCTTGTAGAATACAGCTGTACATTTGTCTCAAATCACTTGAATCTGTACATACCCTGTATATTCTGATTATACTGTTCCTATTGTGTATATTCTGAGTATACTATTATTATATTCTATTGTAATAACTGTTTTGCACTTCTGGTTGGATGCCAACTGTATTTCGTTACCCTGTACTTGTACCTGTGTTGAATCTAATCAAATTATTTTGAGATGTCATTTCAGTTGTGTTTTCGCTGTTTTCCAGACCAGAAAATGGCACCAGACCAGATTCAGAAGAAGACAAGCCCCAGGGTGTGAAACCCTCTAGTGCTGAGCGAGGTCCTCAGAACAAGGTGAGACTCAGGTGTTCCAACACCTTAATGGATAATATGCTGGGAATGAGTGTATGTGTCTATGAATGAGTCATATCAGGGATTCATTTAATTCATTAATTCATTCTTAAATCACTTTAATCAGTACATACCCTGTATATTCTGATTATACTGTTCATACTGTGTATATTCTGAGTATACTATTATATTATGTTGTAATAACTGTTTTGCTCTTTTGGTTGGATGCTAACTGTGTTTCGTTACCCTGTTCTTGTACCTGTTTAATGACATTAAAGTTGAATCTAATCTAATCATTTGTCAACCACTCTCCCAATTCAGAGTCCTGGAGGTGAGAGGGACTCCAGAACTGCTAAAGGTGAGTGTCAGTACGATGTGTTTGAGGAGACCTGTCGCAGGGGACATGTCCTCTAGATGTGTTAACCTTCTGATCTAAAGCCAGCTGGAGTTCAGGACTGATGACCTGATAAAGAAGCAGTACACTGACAAGCTCCTTTCATTTGACTGGAGCCTCCAGGATGAACACTCTTAATATGGTTGAATACGATCAGGATGTCTTTGCTACAGGAATGTCACAAGTTCTGGTTTTCCTCCACAGTGAAGAATGTCGGGGATAAATATTCAACAGATGCAACTAATGGGTCTAAAACCAAAACGTGAGTTTTGACTGTAAACCTTTTAGTTTTGGCTTGTAAGAAGCATCTGTGCCGTCTTCTGAAGACTCATCTTCTGTATCTTCTAAGGGATTCCAGAGACAAGAGGAGAAGCAGAGTGGAAACAAACACAGAGAAACACAAATCTAAGAGCAGAAGCCAGAAGCCAAATGAGAAGGTCTGTTCAGTCCAGTCAAGCAGAACATGGATCTTCCTGTTAGTCTGAATCTTAAAATGTGTTCGATTTACAGTTGTAATCAGAAATATTCAACCTTTCACCTCAGAAGACTACATAGTGTTATGGATGAAAGATAGTATGACAGTATTTATTGTACAATGACAAAAGATAGCCATTCAATGACAACAACCTCAGTTAAACATCAAAAAGTATTTATAGCTTTTCCTAAGATTAAAACTAGAATAGTTTTCCTAGTGGTGTCTCTTGGATGTCATGTTTTGGACATCATCTTATACCCAAGGCCCTTGAGGTGGGATGAAATAAGCTTCTCTCAGCTTCTGTGGAAGCGCCTCACCTCTTGATTACACCTCACCTGATGAAGAATACTTTCATGATAGCAGAGGATGAAACCTTTTGAAAGAATGAATTGATAAAGTCCCTTTGTGTGTGTTCTTCCAGACGTCTCCTCAGGCAGTGGGCAGCAGCAGCCTGCAGGAGGCAGTACACTGTGCCGTGCAGGACGCTTGTGCTGCCCTGAATGACCAGCGCAGCCGCAACGCTGAGCAGGCCTTCGCCAGAGCCCTGGCCATCCTGGCCCTCAACGCAACCACGGTAGGCCCTGCTCCTGGTAGGGCCCTGCTCCTGGTAGGGCCCTGCTCCTGCTAGGCCCTGCTCCTGGTAGGCCCTGCTCCTGGTAGGGCCCTGCTCCTGGTAGGGCCCTGCTCCTGGTAGGGCCCTGCTCCTGGTAGGCCCTGCTCCTGGTAGAGCCCTGCTCCTGCTAGGCCCTGCTCCTGGAGGGCCGCTGTCCTGAAGGTTCGAGATGTTTCCCTGCTCCAGCACACCTGATTCAGAGCTTGATAACGACCCTTCATTTGAATCAGGTGTGCTGGAGCAGGGAAACAGCTCAAATCTTCAGGACAGTGGTTCCCTAGGACCAGGGTTGCCGACCCCTGGTCTAAACGCAGACTGGGGTTCATTCCACAGCATGACCTTTTGACCTCAAAAGGAGAGATGCCTCATACAAAATTCGTATTAGATGGCTAATCGAGCTCATCATTGCAACACAACTAGTTTACTACCTGGTTATCGGGACAACTTTGCTAGAATAGTGTTTTCCAAACTAGCCAAGTCTGAGAGACACTATGCAGATTTCTTCAATAACTTTAGTTAGCTTCAATAATGAACCTGTTGATAACAGTATTGTCTCTACTGTGGCTTGTTTTGTAGGGAAAGCAACCTTTTTGTAACTTTTCACATCTTTAAGAGTCATGTGCTTATACCATACCTTCTCCTCCTCAGGAATTTGGTTTCTCAGCTATTGAGTTAATATTGTTGATTTATGGTCGCGCCTCAGCCCTAGTGGAGATTGGCCAACCTGAGGTAATGCACTTTCTTTCTGGAATGATATTTAAGCTGCATGTCCAAGTCTGGCTCTGTATCAACACACAATATGTTCAATGTAGGAACTTTGGGAGGCTGAAAGGGAATTTGAGAAGATCAAATCCTGTCATGAGCGAACATTTCAGTGCCTGGTGTATTTTGGCACTGGAAAGATGTATCTAAAGTGGAACAGGTAACCAGGGCTCATATATACTCACACACACACACACACATTTAAATACATAAATACCCACTCATACACACTGTGCAGTGAGCTGTAATTCATGAACCCTTCTGTTTTTATCCCTCCCAGATTTCCAAAAGCTCTGGAGCAGTTTTCTTATTCTTTGCAGATGGTAAAAAGGCGGATTGTTCCTGGTAAACTGACTTGGCCCACGACTAAGAATATAGTTAAAGAAACCCAGCCAGACTATTTCAAGGTTGGTGATTGAACTGTTCCCATTGGGCCTCATTCACGCCTGAGTGTCGTGACAGATCTGGCTTCACTCATCTCGTTGCTTTCTCATCTTGATCCATCAGGCTAGTCTGGAGGCGTCTATCGAGATGTGTAGGTTTCCTCCTAAACCAGATGCAGTTTGCCGCTATTCCAGATGTTGTGGCCATTCAAAGCAGGAGATATTCTTCACAGATCCAGATTTTAAGGTAAACAGGTGAACCATAGCTCAATCCAGCTTCTAATCATGAAACAGGTAGGATCCCTCAGCACCTAACATCTGGCTTTATTTTCCTAGGGTTTTATTCGTATCGTCTGCTGCCAAAACTGCATAGTTGAATATCATATCAGCTGTTGGAAGACATTGAAAAGCTCATCCTTCTCTGACAGGAATGACAAGGTGAGATACCAACCTGTTTAAAGCTGTGAACTTTGAACAGGAATCAATGAAGTTCAGATTCGGTAAATGTCAAGAAAGTTTTGCTCTCTGAACAAGCTGTGCGATCACAAAGTAGAATTGGTGATCAGTTACACATGTATTGTATGTCCATAAGGCTACATAAACACAAACAGAGAACAGACACTCTGTGGCCTCTCTCACGGAGAGATGAAATCTTGCTGAGGGCCCCGATATCCTCTTTGCAGAAAGATTAGAAAGTGTTCACATCAATGAGTCCCCCAAACCCTCAATCAATCATTGCTTCGATCTCTGTGATTGGTTAGTCCCATGTTGGTGACAGTAAAGGCAGGGGGGTCAAACAGGGGTATCAAACTCCAATCTTTGAGGGCCACTGTCCTGAAAGTTTTAGATGTTTTCCTGATCCAGTCCACCTGATTCTAATGAAGGGTCTTTATCAAGCTCTGTGGAGGTGTGCTGGAGCAGGGAAACATCTAAACCTCCAGGACTGCAGTTTGATACCTGAACTGCAATTTCCACCCCTGGAGGACAAATAAAGGTTTATCTAATCTAATCTAAGGTTTTGCCAAATGTTAGCAGGGGTTCTTTGATCTATTGTCTCTCAATGAGAGGACAATCAGGAAGTCTAGACAGAATGCAGCCCCATGGACATTTCCATGTTGATTGTTATTCACCTGGTGAGATTTCACTTGAGTCTCCAGACTTACATTTACATTTACATTTATTCATTTAGCAGACGCTTTTATCCAAAGCGACTTACAAGAGAGAGCTTTTACAAAGAGCATCAGTCATTGAGCAAAGCAACGTGATAGACCCCGAACACAGTCGGATTTTTAGATCGTGAATCATACATCATGAGAACCAATAAGTGCCAAAGGAAGAACTATAAATGCATAACACAGCGATTATGAATATAGAGCAAGAGATACAACACATAATACATTAGATCAGGTGAAATGACATGCTATTGTTAAGTGCCATTAAATTCTCTAAATAGGTGAGTTTTAAGCCTTCTTTTGAAGGTTGGAAGGCAGTCCGTGCTTCTGATGGAGGTCGGGAGTTGATTCCACCACTTCACATCTACAAGTCAATCAGAGAAGCTTCAGGAGGTCTGAGTAGAGTGGATTGTCTTTGTTCGAGGGTTAAATTACCCCCCTCCTCCCTGTGACCAGCTGCCCCATCAGAGCAAATGGCTCTTATCAAAGAATTTACAATTCAAACCTTGTCCAATAAACATTCATTGTGCATACATAGGCCATTACAGTAAACTCACAGTTGAAGATCTTTACATGTAGTCATTCAGCAGACGCTCTTATCTCGAGTGACTTCCTCCAAGTACAGGGTGATTTCCCCAAAGCAAGTAGGGTGAAGTGCCTTGCTCAAGGACACAACGACATTGTGGCACACATTGTTGGCACAGCAGGGGTTTGAACCCGGGGACTTTCTAATAACCAGACCAACTCCCTGACCGCTCAGCCACCTGAATTGACCTTTGGCATTGTTTCACCTTCCACAGGAATTTCTGCTGAACATATGCTTTACACCTGACTGCAAGGGAGTCATTTGTAATATCCAAATCTATGGTTCAACTGGCCTCTTGAAGTGTAAGGTAAGGTGTTCCTCTGGACTGGTTAGTGTGCTGCAGGTCATTGGGGTGAAACAGCCAATCATGTGATTCTCTTCTCTTTCAGTTTGAGGCCCCTCCCACCAAGCCTGTGCGACCGCAAAAAGTGAAAGTCAATCAGAAATGTACCAGGTGGGTCGAGTCATTCTGAGGCTGTTTGTTCTGGTTGTTTCCACCTGCAGCAGATCCTCCATCATGGTGATTTGGGTTTTTTCACTCCTCAGTATGAAGAAGTTGAAGGCCAAAGAGGAGCGTAAACTAAAGAGGAAGCAACACAAACAAGAAAACTCGCAACCGGACCAGAATGACCAAACGCCTTCGGAGACGGATGAGAACGCTGCCGTACTTCCTGAAGAGAAAGGTTTGTGGGTCTTAAAACCCCACTTCCTGTAGAACGTCTGCCTTGTTGTCTTTGCGATGACTTTCATCCCCAGCAGCAGCTACTGACCCATCATGGTCGCCCCTCCACCTCTCTAGATCCATCCTCCACATGGCTGATCTGCAGGGACCAAATCCTGCTGCAGATCAAGGACAACCGCAAGCTTCTCCAGGAGGAGCACGGAGCCAACATAGCAGCCCTGCTGGTGAGCCTGAAGCCCTGGATGGAGCTGGAGCAGCAGAGAGCCAGCCAGCTGATGCCAGGGGCCGCTGACTGGCCCCAGCCTGGGAGCCTGTGGGAGGTGGCCGAGCTGCTGCTGGAGAGGAAGAAGAGGGTGTGGGGCCGCGTGTTCATCCAGACCCTGAGCAGCAGCTCCAACCTCAGCCCCAGACTGCATGACTGGGCCCTGCAGCTGGACAATGCTGGTAAGCAGGAACTTCACACAGGAGACGTTCCGAGCGTGGGAACGTTTGACAGAACATGATGGGAGAACTGCGGTGGTGTGGGATGCATGCTGGGTCATGGAAGCACATGTATGTATGTTGGTGTGTGATGCATGCTGGGTCATGGAAGCACATGTATGTTGGTGTGTGATGCATGCTGGGTCATGGAAGCACATGTATGTTGGTGTGTGATGCATGCTGGGTCATGGAAACACGTGCATGTTGGTGTGTGATGCATGCTGGGTCATGGAAGCACATGTATGTTGGTGTGGGATGCATGCTGGGTCATGGAAGCACATGCATGTTGGTGTGTGATGCATGCTGGGTCATGGAAGCACATGTATGTTGGTGTGTGATGCATGCTGGGTCATGGAAGCACATGCATGTTGGTGTGTGATGCATGCTGGGTCATGGAAGCACATGTATGTTGGTGTGTGATGCATGCTGGGTCATGGAAGCACATGCATGTTGGTGTGGGATGCATGCTGGGTCATGGAAGCACATGTATGTTGGTGTGGGATGCATGCTGGGT
The DNA here is from genome assembly GCA_030340685.1 of Protosalanx chinensis. Classification (NCBI taxonomy): domain Eukaryota; kingdom Metazoa; phylum Chordata; class Actinopteri; order Osmeriformes; family Salangidae; genus Protosalanx; species Protosalanx chinensis. The sequence goes on along the minus strand of CM059338.1, from coordinate 646,293 downwards.
CATGGAAGCACATGTATGTTGGTGTGTGATGCATGCTGGGTCATGGAAGCACATGCATGTTGGTGTGTGATGCATGCTGGGTCATGGAAGCACATGTATGTTGGTGTGGGATGCATGCTGGGTCATGGAAGCACATGCATGTTGGTGTGTGATGCATGCTGGGTCATGGAAGCACATGTATGTTGGTGTGTGATGCATGCTGGGTCATGGAAGCACATGTATGTTGGTGTGGGATGCATGCTGGGTCATGGAAGCACATGCATGTTGGTGTGTGATGCATGCTGGGTCATGGAAGCACATGCATGTTGGTGTGTGATGCATGCTGGGTCATGGAAGCACATGTATGTTGGTGTGGGATGCATGCTGGGTCATGGAAGCACATGCATGTTGGTGTGTGATGCATGCTGGGTCATGGAAGCACATGCATGTTGGTGTGTGATGCATGCTGGGTCATGGAAGCACATGCATGTTGGTGTGTGATGCATGCTGGGTCATGGAAGCACATGCATGTTGGTGTGTGATGCATGCTGGGTCATGGAAGCACATGTATGTTGGTGTGGGATGCATGCTGGGTCATGGAAGCACATGCATGTTGGTGTGTGATGCATGCTGGGTCATGGAAGCACATGCATGTTGGTGTGGGATGCATGCTGGGTCATGGAAGCACATGCATGTTGGTGTGGGATGCATGCTGGGTCATGGAAGCACATGCGTGTTGGTGTGTGATGCATGCTGGGTCATGGAAGCACATGTATGTTGGTGTGTGATGCATGCTGGGTCATGGAAGCACATGCGTGTTGGTGTGGGATGCATGCTGGGTCATGGAAGCACATGCGTGTTGGTGTGGGATGCATGCTGGGTCATGGAAGCACATGCGTGTTGGAGTGTTTCAAACAGAAACACCCCAACACAAGAGGACACAGCTAGCCAGGATAGCTGCTGTTAGCAAACAGGTGTGTTCTATCTGTCCTTTTGTGTTTCTACTGTAAAATACGTTATTGCAGGAAAGTGATCCAGCACAGGAACCAGAACTTTTGAGGATCTTAAACCCAGATTGAGAGAGGACGTTCAGTTCAGTTACATTCTTTATAGCTCATCCGAAAATTACTCACAGTTCAGTCCCATAATCATAAAACCGTTCACTGCTGATCCGGTTGATTAAATGTCAAATGACAACGTCTTGACGATGACCTGGAAGCGTCTCCTCGGCAGGCATGAAAGCAGCGAGCGTGTTCATCGAGCGCCATGCGGTCCACCTGGAGCAGCTGGACCTGTCCCCCCTGCTGCTCTTCCCCCCGCTGCAGGACATGTTCATCGAAAAGTTTGGCTCCAGGCCGGAGTTCTTCAGCAGCGGGGGGCTGACTGTAACAGAGTACCTGAAGCAGGCCCCTCATCGAGAGATGAGGCTGTTCATCTGGACCCTGGAGGAACACAGGGAACACTATGCGTCCTGCCACGCTGAATTAGATGAATATTTTGAAATGATGGGTATGTTTAAAAAATTGCCATGTCATGTTATTTAAGCTGTTTATTTATTTATTCCCCCCACTAAATTACTTCCTGTTCTTCCTTCAGATGGTCATTGTGTAGTCATAAGAAAGACAGACAATGAAAATCTAAATGTGAGTATTACTTTAATAGCATTTCAAAATAGAGTAAAAAATAGTCATGTACTTCTCCAGATACTAATATTCTACTTCCTGTGTCCTTTTTTAGAATTCTCCTTGTAAAAATAAAAACAAACAACGCAGACGAAAAATTCGAGAACCTAAGGTGAGACTTTGTGTGTTTGTTTGTTGTTGTTGTTGTTTGTTTGTTGTTTGTTGGATACTCCACGCTGTGAGTATCATACTGAGCCGCTGTCCTTCATCAACAGAACATCCTTTATGTGGGAGTCAGAAGAACGAGAGAAGAGGAAGAGGATGATGTCTTTGATGATGAGAGCTCTTTGTGAGTGCCTCAGTCCAGAGAGCAGATCCTTTCTCAACAGTTGATCTCCTGGATCTGTTGGGATGGTTCTCATCTGTCCATCTTTCTCCACAGAATGATCCTTGACCCTGATGGTCCGTTCAGCATACCCAATCGCCTTCGAGATCGAGTGGCTGAGTTTGAGGACCAGTATAACAGCAGTAATCCCAACGCCCCTCATAAACAGATACCAGACAACTACCCTGACCCAACTAAAGAGAGTTTATATGAGTAGGTTCAGCTGGCACTGTAACGAAACATTATACACTGATGAAACATTAGTATTCAAAAGCTAATTTAACATTAGCGTTAGAGTATTCGAATACTGCTGAGCTCCAAATAAGCATTTTAATCGGACCCTCTTACTTCCTTTCTTTTTCTCAATCTCCCCCCTCTGTCATCCCTCCATCCTCCCCCCCCTCCCCCCGTCAGATACTTTGCTCAGATCCTGGAGGGGCACGGCCCCCTGGTGGCCCAGGACCCCCTGCTGGTGGGCCTGCTGGACAGCTTCCCCCCCGAGGCCCAGCTGAAGATCCAGGAGTGCGGGGGTCTCCAGCCCTTCCTCCTCAGCTCGCCACGCTTCGTCACCAACGGCGACCTGATCGGGCTGACCGAGCACACCGCCTGTCTGGAGGACGCGGCACGCCAAGTCAAGCCCCTGGACTACAGAGGAGGAGACCCCTTATACAGGCTGGACTTAAACCCGACAGCTGAAGAATTTCACCCTTGTAGTGGAGATATGGGAATGGATGATTTTAGTGATGCTGTCTTTAGTGACATCTTCTGCCCTGCTCCCCCTCACACTCATCCATATGGCAGCAGTTCAGCGTTCAGTTCCCCACGAGTCGATGAAACTGCTGCCTGTCCAGACGCTCATGGACCAGACCATGTTGGTGACTGGGGGGATTTGGACCTGGTTGTTGGCAAAGTGCATGAACCTCTCATCTTGTCTGGAGGAACCTTGAGGAAGTTCCCTGTTAAAACTGCAGCTGTACAGGTAGAGAATATAGAGCCAGACAAGCTCTCTGGTCAATATCAAGAAATCAACATGGAGCTGAAATGCTCATTATGGGATGTTTCCTGTCTCACTGCTAATGTCACCTCTTTCTCTTTCACCAGGCCACTTGTGCCTCCGGCCGTAATGTGGCAGTGAATACGCAGCCATATGAGCCTTTTGAAAGCAATAATGTTAGTTCTAATCAAGTTCTCTATAAAACCCCAAGTGTTTATAACTCAAGTTAACTTCCTCACATTACCTTCTGAAATCTAACTGAAATGCAACCCAAAAAAAGGACATCTTACAATTGCTGTTGTTTCCCCAGGGGGATATGAACAGGATGGCTAAGGATTGTACTGAGGCTATGAAAATAATCGAACAGATGCGAGAGAACAGCGAGTTCATGTTGGGAAAACAAAAAGAGGAAATATCTGACCTCAAAGAAGAACACGACAACATCAACCAAAACATAAAGGTGAGCCGCTCCTCCGTCTCTCTCCACCAACCACAGGGAGCCGCTAACGAGCTGACCAGCGTGCTGGCTAACGAGCTGACCAGCGTGCTGGCTAACGAGCTGACCAGCGTGCTGGCTAACGAGCTGACCCTCTGCATGTGCCTCTGCATGTGCTTCTGACAGGTCTCCCAGAGAGAACTGGCCCTGTTCCAGAAACAGCTGGAGGAGGAGGTGAAGAGAGACCAGAAGGAGAAGAAAGAAAACCAGGAGACCCTGAGGATCATGAAGGCTGAGATGAAGGATCTGCTGGAGGCCCAGGAGAGGTAGGTCACATGGGATCACTTCTGCTTTAGTCTGTCCCATCTGTTAAACCTGATTGGATGGTCTGTGTGAATACTCGATTCTGATTGGCTGCAGGGGTGCCCATTATCAGATGAAAATGCATTCAGTCAGGTGATTATGGACACCTAGCTGGCTGTGAAAGGTCAAGCATTAACCTGGGCCTCCCTGACATCCTGGGAAACAGGTCCACAATGTTCCAGTCATGGACAATGTAGAAAGATCAGAGGAAAAAGATCAAGGTCAAATGTAAATGTTAAGTATTGACTTGGAGGATGATTCTAACATTCTCTTTCGGTCTTTCTAACTGATCAAAGTGCCATGTGAAGGGCATTGTTTCAGTGTTTCCACTGTTTATGGATATCTTCCCACGGTAATGTTGTGGAAACAGAACTTTTTGGCTTCAAATTTGAGCTGGAAACTCAATCAATCATCCTGTAGCCAAGCTGAGGGTGTACAAGCAACAGGACAAAAGAAAGTTCCAGCTATTTGATTTACGGAACAATACCGTCAAGGTATTGTAATACCACCAGTACCCGGTAATCGAGTTAGGAACCAAAGTGAGAAATTGAGATGTGTTTTTTATCGAATCAACGGTTGTTAGGAATTTAGAATTGGTTCTTAATAACCAACCCTAGTATTTAGTGATCCTAAACATGCTGTTTATTATGTTGAGTGACTTAACTTTCGTTAACTTTCCACATCCTCAATCTGCAGCTGAAGGAAACCAGTTTGAAAAAAACAAGTGTTTGACCTGTCATGACCTCTGACCTTTCTGTCTCCCTCAGTTTAACCAGAGCCATCAAAGAGAAGAAGAAGGAATATGATGCACAGCTGGAAAGTTTCTTGGAGTTGAGGCAAGTAAAGATGACAAGTCTTGGGTGCATCACCATTCAAACGTGATGTCATAGAGAGATTGCTGATATGATCAGTCCATAGCCAGATATCTTTTTTGCCGGTATTTTGCCAATTTAAAGTCCTCTGTTTTGATTCTTTAAATGTTATTATGTCCTTTTGTGTATGTTAATGTGAAGAGCGTTGCAGATTGCCTCTTGGACTCTTGCTGTTGAGGTTGGTGGTAATGTGATGTGATCTCAAATCATGTAGAAAAACTCAAAACTAACTTTGGACTGAATCCTGGTTTTGTGTCAAAGATTTCCTTTCAGATCTGCAAAAAATGAAAAAGTACAAAACTCTACCTGAATTGTGTTCATTTCTTTTCTTTGTTTTTTGAAATTTTACCATCCAAATTGATTCATAGGGATTTAATTTACCGTATTCACAAAAAATAGGAATAATTTAACCCATCGAATTCAACTTGATTGCTTTATTTTTCTGTGTTCTGTTACT
>CM059338.1:586185-636185 GCA_030340685.1 Protosalanx chinensis | reverse complement strand
ACACAACCGATAGAATCCACGATACAAAAAAGCAGTGTGGGCAGAGTGGGCAGGGTGGGCAGAGTGGGCAGGGTGGGCAGGGTGGGCAGTGTGGGCAGGGTGGGACTCACCACAGGTCTCTACCCGGACCAGCTGGAGCTCCATGCTCTTGATGGCCACGTCTGACCTCTCCACCAGCAGCTCTCCAGTCAGAGGCTGAGTGATCACACACGTGGTGGCGTTGAGGTTGCCCCGAATCAGGAACTTAGGCAGTGAACTCCGCTGGAAAAGAGACATAACCTCAGCTAACAGCTACAGGGAGCTTTGCTGAAGCCATCACAGCTTTTAGTGATGTGGACAGGAGCAGTGAGGAATGCTGGGTACCTCTCTGACATTCTGCAGAGTCTCAGGTGTGATGGTGAAGTCAACAGGAGTCGGGACTATCTTAGCTTTCTGTGGCTGGAAGAAACAACACAAGGACGAGGTTGTAGCAAGGAAATATATTCATATGCACAGCAAACAAATAGGAATTTGGCCTTTTTATGACTTTACAGCATATTATGTTGCCTACAAACAACTTTGGTTGCTGTATTGTGTATAACATAACACACTGCAACTTCTTAGAAGAGGGTTAGACACTGAAGCATAGGCAGTGAACATATCAGGACCAGTAGGATGAGCTTACCTGACAGTGCACCATGAACTCACAGGTCTTGGTAAGATCTTTGGCCAACAAGGAGCGTTTCATGTCGCAGCGCAGGGTATACTGGAGAACAGGAGGGGAAGGATCACCATGGATACTCTTTATTCAAGTCACAAAGCCATTTAATGTTAATGACTAAAAATATCTCCCCCAAAAAATGGCTTCATTTGCTCTTTTTGAGCTACTGATAGGAAGGCAACAGTAAAATAACCCTTCTTTGTAGAAGATAGAAACATTACAGATTTATTCCGAAATATTGCTGTTGTGTTAAGAAAAAAACGTTAATTTTCAGCCAACGGTAGACTTAGCTTTCCTTACAATTTCTGAGGTTCTTCAAAGAAAGCGCAAGTGGAACAGAGGAAATGTCAATCTGTCCCTCTCTGTCTCTATAATTACACCCTTATCAGCCATATTTAGCCACAGATAAAGCAGGGGTTACAATCACTGTTTAGCTGTTCACCAGATGGCATGACAACAAAATAACCCTGTTAAACAGTTAGCCTTGGAAATAGCATCAGCTGATGAAGATCTCGTTCATGGGCGCGCACACACACACACACACAAACACACACACAGAAAACAGTGGTGTGTAACATGACCCCCCCTCCTATCCAACATATGTACAGATAGAAACCTGATGGAATGTATCTTCACAGACTTTACCTGAATGTTGACAAACACTCCATGGTAGGTCTCATAGAGAACCTTGTTCCCCTTGGTGTGGAGGGGGAACTCAAAGGGGATCTCTGTCTTGCCTCCCGGGACCTTGCCTGGTTTGACCACTTCAATGTTGCTGTTGATCAGCTGAATGGGCTGTACAACAAAACCAGACACGCCATGTGTTAAGTCCTTAGATGCAGCAACAAATAAACAGTCAGTAAAACCAGCCAACAACACTAACAGCACATGTTCTGCTTGATAGCACAACTTTACATTACATTCAGTCATTTATCAGACACTCTTATCCAGAGTGACTCACAGCAAGTACAGGGACATTCCCCCCTGAGGCAAGTAGGGTGAAGTGCCTTGCCCAAGGACACAACGTCATGTTGGCACCACTGGGGTTCGAACAAGGGACCTTCTGATTTCTTACCTGACACCCTAACCGACTGTGCCACGTAACTCCCTACCCACCCACCTAACTTTGAGCAAGGCCAACAAAGAGACTTGACCAGATGCATCACACTGGCTTCATGATACTGCCCTCCAGAAACAGCCCAGGTAGAGCTGGTGCAGCGTGGCTAAGCAGCCCATGAACGCCTCACCTTGACGGAGTTGTAGAAGGCCTCAAAGACTCCGACGCTCTTGGAGCTGAGCTGGAGGTTGACCAGACCCTCCATGGTGAGAGAGATCCCCTGGTGCTGCACAGCCTCCTTACTCACCAACACCACCACACCTGCCAGGACCTCCTGCCAAGGAACACACACCACACACCGACAAGCTATGAGGATGGCTTCAACGCATTTTCCCCAATAACCCCACTAGAGGGCGATAAAGGACCTGCTCCTTATTAGAGAGACAGCAGATTACTGCGGTGCTTTTACCAGAGACGCCCACTAGGAGGCAGTATAAAAACCATCTGCATTGCTTGTATACAGCATAGACATATTATTTAATGTCTATGGTATACAGTACTTGAGATTATCAAACTGGACTGTCTTGCCTTATCAGTCGGAAATAAAGAATAATCTTCTGAAAAAGGAGTCAGTGTAGAATATGTTGTCCATTCCTTCAGGATGTTAGGCTGCTCTAGGTACTGTAGAGCAGATCTTTTGCTATTATTTGAAGAGCTAGCAAGGACAACGCTTAAGTCTTAAATCCTATATTAGATTAATTCTTACATGGTGAAGAAATATGAACACAGGCGTCTATTAGTGAGCTATCTAGTCCAGATAAAGCCTGTAGACAAGTGTGACAGCCATAATATGACTGTATTACTGAGAAAGAAGGTCATAACGAGAATGTTTTCTTTATTTTTTTTACAGCTAAATACTCAGTTTAAATGTCTTACCCCCTCGTGATAAACTTTGTTGGCTCTTTTCAGTCGGATATCCAAACTAGTACTCATCTTTAAGGGTTAGATATCACAGAACTGTCTCTTCTTCCCTAGCAACGATACTTCCTGACTCCGATCATGTGACACACCGTCACGTGACAACGAAGCTTGACTGGACAGACACGTGCACACTGAGCACGCGCTCTGGTATGTGGTCATGTATGTTTAAGTTTGTTTAGATGTTAAGCGCTTAATTCACTCTCTATATATCAATGCATATGTGATTGGCCCATGTCTTGAAACATGCATCTTAAATGAATCGTTTAAATGTATTTACTTAGTAGAAAAACGTACTAAATATGTCACACATTGTGTGATGAATAAAAGTGACCGCATGACTCGTCTGGGATTATCTTCTACAACAGAAAAAGGTACAAATTCTGTGCACCTTCCCCAAGTTTATTGTCCCCATTCAAATAAATTGTTTAGAACATGAGAAACACACTTCAGTAGAGAAACGTCAAGTAACCGCTCACTTTACTTCTGATACGCCCCCTTTTCAAACGCAAATTTGATTGGCGGTTTCTATGACAACTGCGCGGTCTTGTCCTGCGTCATTGGACCATACGGAAGGTTCTTTGTTTGATTGACAGTCGTCATGGTAACGTTCTTACCCTCCATTTTGTTAGAACCTTTTTCCTTTTTTTACTTCAAAGAAAATATCCTTCCCGCCGAAAATGTTATATACAGTCATCAGAGTTAAGCCACGAGCCAACTAGTTACATTGAAATGGCCATATTAAACATTTTATTATTATTATTATTAAAACAATTTAATAATACCGAGGTTTATGTATTAAAGCATCGATAACTGGTTATATTGTTATATTATTTGTCCGTTAGTTTCTCTGGTCGGTTCGCTGCGCAGGTTTGGAACCCGCGCGCCATTTTGTGAAATTTACCACACAAAAAATCTGTTTTTAATAATAATTTTAAAAAAAACAACAAGGGCTTCAAATGTTTTAGACGCATTTCTTCAGGACATGAATTGTAAACAATGTCGCTGACATGGAATTATTCTTGTCCAGTTGACGATGTTCAGGCGGGCATGTTGCTTTTCCTGTGTTGGGATCTCAGAAGTTAGACGGAGAGAAACAGACAGAGGAGGGAAGAACATCAGAGGCTCCATGGAGGACAAGAACCTGGATCTAATAACTCTAATAAGGCTCTGGGCTGGATGGATAAATGAGAAGATGGATGGATAAATGAGAAGATGGATGGATAAATGAGAAGATGTTTCTCGGATAGGAAGAGTGACACAGGCACCGATAAGGTGAGTTTGTACTGTGGTAGCAGGCTAAGCTAGCATGCTAACTGGATCCTGGGCAGTTTACCTTGAGAGTATGCCAAGCTAACTAGCTTATATTAGCCAAGCAGCTAAACAGTGAAACTATCACACTCTGAGGGCTTGTCATGTCATTAATGTCATGTCATTAAGTTTGTGTGCTGACAAACATTGCTTATTTTAAACATTTTACAGCAACAGTTGCTTTGCAGATGTGTGTTTAGTTGGATGACAGTAATGATACCAGATGAATGTTAGGCCAGACTGAAGAACATGACTCCTTCCATGGTCATATAGTTCAAAAGACAAGTTAAAGAACCATAAATAATCCCTCTGATGAACCAGGTGTGTATGAACCAGGTGTGTTGACCTCAGAGGTAGTAAGTTATCACCAGTTCATTTGTTATGTCCAAACATCTGTAGTTCAGGGTTTAGCCCTCCCTGCTAGCTGGCTAACATCATTAGAGGAGCTAGATGGATAGATAACTTTTAAGGAGGCACATTTATAACTTAATCATACTGAGGTTACAGATTTGTACTTAAGACCAGTGTTAAGTAGCTATTTCAGATCATCAACCTGCAAGGTTAACATTGGCTGAACATGCATGGTGTGATTGACTCAGTTTAGCAAGTAGGCTAACAGCACTCAGTGATAGTCAGGCATAGTATTAGTGTTAGTATTAATACTATTGATTTGTTTTTAATATGGCAACTATTGGATAGTGTTGAATATGACTCTTGTAAAACGAGAAATAATGACGACTGTCAAGGAAGATGCTGGACCTAACCTGAATTCATAGACAGATCCAGTTGTTACCTCACATCTACTTTGTGATTAGTTGGCCAGATGACTTGAATGGAGCTTAGGTATGCTGACACAGGGTCATTAGTGGTATTATGGTCAGGAATAAGTTTGGTCGTTGTTCATAACCATTTGTTTGAATGTCACCACTAGCTGTAGACCGTGATGATAATAATTTGGGCAATGCTCTTATGTATGATCGACTTTTGTGTGTCTGACATTAGTTCAAAGCTTGTGATTCATTGTTGAAAGGGAGGGGGGGGGGTGCTGTCACCATACAGATGACATCTAGGGTGATACTTAGAAAGCAGACTTGTTGAAATATTAATGGAAGAGGTGAACGTGCAAGATTTGGACTTGAGTTGTAAACCAAGCATGCACTTCTGCTGCCTGTGTCCATCTTGATGATTATGTCAAGTTTTCAAAAGGACATCAACTTAACTTCAGACCAGGCCTTTCAGTATTTCAAGTACGCATCTCTAATGCAAGTTCATACCAGTTTGAAGCTTGAAGTCTCTTCACTTATTGGTCAGTGTTTATAGAAAGGGTGGTGAGTATTAAACAGTTGCATGTTTTAACAGCTAGCATCACTCAGTTGAACTGCAGTGGTTCAAGGTGTTTACCTCTTCATGCTCAGTACCTGAAAACACCTGGATCCAGATCAAGAGTAATGTAAACAACAAAGCAGGTTTGGAGGAAAATATAGAATGTTGATCTGCTTAACGTTCCAACAGATGAACACTGACTCCATAACTAAAAAGAGGTTTCAGATGAACAGCTCATAAAAAGATAGGACACAGGTTAGTTGATTTCAATTAAGCACATTTATGCAGATTAATCTATGGTTGGTTAGTTCAGTTGTCATATGAACTGGTGGACACTCAGAACAAAGGAGTTCTTAACTGCAAGTAGGCTCTCAAAGGAAATTAATGGATTTTAAAAGGCAGGATTGACTGGTATGATTATTGAAATCGATGACAATATAGGACACATGAAGCCATCTGCTGATGGTGTCTCAAATTACAGGAACGTGGATATAGAAACATATGGTTGAGTTTATTTGGTTATGTATTTTGGAAAAGGTACATTTGAGGGGGCATAACCAGATCACAGAAGTACCATCAGTTCAACTTTAACTTTCAACATTGTGACAATTTATTGTCAAGGTTTTCCCTCAGCCTGATAAGCATTCTTTCCCTTCATTAAATCTTGACCCTAACATACAGTTAAAGAGTAAGTTATGGGAAATGTAGTCAATTTGACAAGGCTCTTGGTTATAGATCTGGCTGTTGTGATTTGTGCAACATAGTGGTTGCAACCACACATTTTAATCAGACAAATATTAACTCGTTTTGACCCATTTACACATTGAGCCTTAACATGAAACATGTTCACACCTAGCAGGATACATTCATCTACCAATTTTGTAGACATGAATTACGTTCATTTTCATACATTTAGAGTGTTTAGAGATTTTCCCCCCAAAATAATTATTTTACCTTTTTAATGGGATTTCAGAATTTTGCTACAATCTGAAAGATTTCGTGTTCTGTTAACTAATACTCCATAACAATCATATAACCGAAGAACCAATAACTGGAATGTGATGGATTATTTATTGGTGATAAACTGCTAGCTAAGTCATTCATTGACATTTAACAGAATTTCAAAATAAATATCCCTATCAGGGAAACAAAATCTAATCTAATCTTAATGTGAATTTATAAAGTTATAAATTTAGAAAATGCCCAATATTTCTGAATGTGGGCAAGATGTCTAAAATGAGAAGTAGCCTGTCACGTACAAAATGTTAATGTCTAGTTAGTTTTTATATGATAACAAATTACTTTAGATGGCTAGTTGTGTTAGTCCAAATATTTGAACAGAAGGAAGATATGATTTTCTCTTATAAAAAAAGAAGATGAATTGGCCGCTAACTGTCATTTGTGATTGTCAAGCCATCAACGCTAACTGCCACATTCCAGGTAGCTGCTCTACGACTGTCTGACAGTCCAAGTGATCCCAGATCTGGGTAGGTCAGCATTATGGAGGGGGCTTTTATTGTGACAACATGGGTCACAGCATCAGGCATCAATTTCTTGTTGAAATGAGAAACATAGAATTAAAGTTGTGCAACGTTTTATTCATCATTTTAAATTGAAGTGGGATAGGTTGCAGGCTAAGTGTTCAGCTAATACTTTTTATTTTACAAAAGCAATGTAATTCAGCCATTTCTTTATATTTGGATTGGTTGTTAACTTAGATGTGTAATTTTAATTTGAACAAAAATGTGCCATGCTTCAAAATGTAGCCTGTCAACAAATTACAGACACAACATGCATTCAGTGTTTACATGGGGGGATGGGAGGGATAAATCCATAAATAAATAGAATTGCCATCCTCCCAAATAAAAGGGGCATCATTTAACGACAATAAATCAAATGGTGCTGTTTTGTGACAAGGGTTTAACAACCATTCATAGGAAAAATTAGTCTTATTTTACAGTAAAAGTTTGAGTCACAAAAGTGGATTATGTTCTGCCATTTCCTATAAAGGCGTTGCTTCTATTATATTTATTTAATTTATTGTTAACTGAAATCTAAAACAGCTAAGTCAGAATAGGATAGGTTCTTAACCAGCCTTGATCTTGCATCAGCTGACCAGCAGCATAGGCTCGCTCCTTTTGGAATATTTGATTCTGAATCTTAAAAAGCAGCAGGATATTGACAGTGTGAACAGAATGGGAAATATCAGTTGATATGTTGAATCATTCCTTCATTAGTGCACTTTAGTGAGCTGTGGTTTGTTGTCTCTAAACCACCAGCATCAGATGAAGGGAAGGATGCTTACAGGTTGGCTACTGATCCCTCCTTTTCATTTCTCCCTCTCTCTCCCTCTCTCCCCCTCTCTCCCTCTCTCTCCCTCTCTCCCTCTCTCTCCCTCTCTCCCCCCTCTCTCTCTCCCCCTCTCTCCCTCTTCCCTCATGTTTCATGTTGGGGAATACTTCTCACTGTGTTGCACATATCCTCAGTGCTTGACACAGTGCTTGACTTAAAAAGTAAATCACTAATGTTAAATAGAGCGTTATTACTTTGATTTATATCAGATTAAAATTAAATAAATCAGAAACAGGGACAACTAGCGCCCCAGTTAAATACTTTATTTTTCTTCCTTTAAACTTTCTGACCCGACGTTTAAAAGCCTTTATATTTTCATAACATTTATTTATATTAGAAGACATTCCCTCGGTTGCAAAGAAAATCACTGACATGCTGTTTGTTGTGAAGTGTACCTTTAGTCTTTAACAGATATATTATATGTATATATACAATGTATTATTTGTACGAAACATAATCCTTTGATGTATGTTGAAATCATCAAAATCCAGCAAGATTTGACCTGTCCCAATTTTCTTTTCACCGTTTATATAATTAGGTTTTCCCGCTGTGATACAGTTCCCCAGTTTTATAGTATTGTTGGTACTTAAACTGTAGAACAACTATGAAAAGCAGTGAAGTTTCCTCAGAACCTCATGCCAGTTTGGAGAGGGTAGAGGGTAGTCCTGGGAGGATGTGTGTTAGATTATACCTGCCTGTCAAAGAGAAACTGGAATGCCAGTTTACTGTAAAAGCAATCATAAATGTGCTGTGTCAGCTTTGGGTTTTCCAACAGCATACTGTAGAATCTAACCAGGCAAGCTTTCCATTTTGCAATAATGTCTTGCGCTAAGATTGGATAAAGACAAGTTTAAACAGGCTTTTATTTATTGTATAAACATACTTGTTCAGTAATCGGGAAAATGTACTATATTGTGTGATAATCTTTTAAAATTGTACGTAATTTAATCAGATTGCAGTGTATTATTTTGTGCTGCCAGTAGAAAGTATGATCAATGATATGCCTATCAGTGTGCAGTTAATAAGTGTTCTCTGACCACTAAGTGCAGGCATGTCTGATATGTGAGCATCCAGGATAGAAGCCAGTCTTTCCCATCATTTTGTGGGCTTTCCTTCATCTTAGGTCAGTTGCTGGGGTTTTGTTCTCCGGACGTTGACTCCTGCTTCTAAAATCCCACATTCGTTTCATCCAGCAAACGAAGGGTTAAAAAAAAAGAGCTGGGAAATGTGACAAAGTGAAATTTCATTTCTTGTTTATTACTTGTTTTCCTATTGGACAATAGATGGGAGCTCTGCCCTGGCAACAAAAGTAGGTTATTTGCATACTGTCTTCTGATTGGCTTGTGCTTTCTACGGCTTGCCCAATCGCACGGTTTCTTCCTAGTGGTAGGCTATGCTAATTAGGTACTGTTGCTGGGGTTCAGAGGGGTGGTTACTCTGTGTGATTCTGCTGCATTGTGTTGCCTGGTGAGAGACGTTGATAAATGAGTACTTAATGATCTGCAGAATTCCCACTCACTGCAGACAGACTGAGATTTCAAAATAGAACTGAGAAGATTCGATTACAGGGTTTAGGCTGCTTTCAGTGCTCAGTTGAATCAGACAAGTAAAGCAACCGATGCAGCTGGAAATCAGGGATTGTCTGTGTGATGTCTTAAACATCATGGCTGCTTCCCTCTAAATTTTTTACTTTCCCTAAACCATCTGTTAATATTCTGCAAATGCAAATGTGCTGTTCATTAACTACATTTTCTAATGCCTTTGTGTTGAAAATAATTTCCATTGTGAACATAGTACCTTTTGAATAAGGCATAGTAAAACTTTACACTGATGAGAAATCATATACAAAAAGATTAAATTATATGAAAAAAAAATTGCTGGCATTTTTTTGTTGTATAAATTTAGGCCTACTGGAAAAGGAGATTTTAGGACTCAAACTAAATCTTTGTTTAATGTGATATCTACCTGAGCTGATTTCCTGTTTACTATGATGGATCGGCAGGCTTGTAGACAACATGTAATGTACCCAAAAAGGAAATAATGTATGTATGAAATTATATGTTTTAGTGTTATGTTGTGTCTGTTAGTGAAGTTGGGGTCTTTATAGTAATGATGTTTGAAGGACAGTTGCAAGATGCAAAGTGTAATTAAATTAAACTCAAAGGAAATTGTTCCCATATTGAAATTACATTAACTTATGAGGCATATTAGATTCCTTTTCCTTTTGAGACGATACATGGGCTGGTTAAAAGTTCAAAGGCTATACTAGTTAGATACATTTTAATTTAAATGCTAATCTAAATTGTTTACTTAATGTAAACTTTGTTGGACTGCAACTGGTATTTAATAATAAAAATGTATCGTATATTGACATGCCCCTTAATTAGGTCAAAGGCAAAGCTGTTAATGTTTGAAGTGGTACATTTAACATGTAAGATTATTGTAAATTTTAGGGTAGTTTTCAGAAAGTTATTATTGTTATTAACTGTGTAAATTCTGCCTATTAGTTGATGCTGAGAGGTTTTTGTAGAATGGTACAAAAGTTCTAATTTAGTTATTTCTACTGTTTGAAGTCCAAAGGCAGAACTTTTGATTTACTCAGTGTTATTAATGCATCATTCCTTTCACATGGGAGTTTTATTTTTATTTTTTATACATGGTTGTGTATCAGTTGGCTGATTTGGAATTTAGTAGTTCAGACTTCTAACATTTGTATCTTGATTCGCAGGCTTAAAAAACTTTATTGAGAATAAATAGTTAAACGTAAATTTGTAATTTGAACATAAGGACTGGAAATGATGATCAGTTGGTGTTTAGCCTTTTTCTAAAGGTAGCATAATGGGTTGGATAGGTTTGTACCTTTGTCCATTTGCCAAATATATAAAAGGGTTTGATTGACTTTATGTTGTGATGTTTTACTTTAGTATGTAAAGTAATGGACCTGGAGCTCCAGAGAAGCAGAGCAGTAAACGGCAGGATTAAAACATTGCTGTGTGATGCACAGATGACAGAGATCTGAGAGTGCTGTTCCATTGCTGCTTATAGCATTAGCTCATTTCTCACTGCACATTCCTCTTTTGTCTGTCTTCTTTATTTCATTTTTTCCCCTGTCTCTTAGCTGTGCTTGCCCAAGCAGCTTTTGGGAATGAATTTTTGTGTGTGTGTCTGTGTGTGTCTCTGTGTGTGTGTGTGTGTGTGTGTGTGTGTCTGTTTGTGTGTGTGTGTGTGTGTGTGGTGACGCAGCAGTTTCCCTGCCCTCAGTGTGTGGAGGTGGAGGGGAAGGCTAGGCAACAGTCGACGCAGGCAGGCAGACTGGTGCTCCCATCACGATGCTGAGTCACTAGCTAGCAGACAGCCCAGGCACAGCCCCCACTTTCACCTCCACCATCACCTCCACCAGCAGCATCACCTCCTCCAGCACCCCCAACATCACCTCCTCCACCATCACCTCCCCCACCATCACCTCCACCATCACCCCCACCATCACCTCCCCCTCCAGCACCCTCACCATCACCTCCCCCACCAGCACCCCCACCATCACCTCCACCATCAGCACCCCCACCATCACCTCCACCATCACCTCCCCCATCATCACCATCTCATATTAGCGATATTGCATATTTTTTTACTTCAACCAGTGTCCTCTCAAATAATATAGTATATTAATAACAAATTCACTTGAGCGTTCCCAGTTTACTGCTGGCAGTCTCCTGTCCAACTTGAAGCATGTGCTTCTGATCTGCTAACACTTCTAAGCAGATGGAACTTATGGAACTTCTTCTGTTCCCTTCAGCAGTCTTGCTATGCTGGTTCCCAAAACCCTGGGTTTTAACCTGCTTTCATCTTCATACCTAGACGTTTATGGAACTACACTATGACTTTGAATTCTTTTCTGCTCTTCTCCAAGTAGAAGAATGTTGCTGTGGCTTAAGGGCATTTGTAATAGTTTCACCAATAAATTATTAACCTTAAATCTGGTGAGCACAGCAGGCTTTTTCCCCCTTCCTAGCCATCATGCAGGATCTGCTGAAATATTCTAGTAGTATTCAGGCATGACATCATCTCCCTGGTAGGGTCTCTGCTATCCCAGCATTCTCTCTGTTCAGTCCAGTGTGCTGCATGCACCTTCGGAAGGGGCAATTAGCCCTGTGCCATTACATTAAGTTAGTGGGTTAAGTGGGAAATGTTTGCGTGGTCATATTTATGGACTGAGGTGTTAGCATTGAAGGCTAAATTGGACGCTTTGCATGTGAGCGTGTGTTATCTTATGAGCCGTCTGCTGATTGCAGTGATTGCACATCCTCGGCCGCGCTGCTTTTTATGGCCCCATTTACCCATGAATCTTTGTAACGTTTCCATTGACTGGCGCCGGTATTGAACAGCGTTTCATCTCAAGCACCTGCACTCTCACATTAACATCCTCTCTTAAATAGTTTTATTGATGCAATGATGGGTTCCTTTCCACTAAGTAACGATAATGATATCAGGGGGATTTAAAGGCGTCTTGCTGAGATTTCTCCCTGTGTCGATGTGAAGAAGCAGAAAGATGCTCTGTGTTAATACTTGGGTTCCACCAGCTTGTGACCTCATGCTAGTGAAGTAAGGGTCCAGTTTTCTGTGGGCCAACATTCAAGCTCCTTCATATTTCCTTTCCGGTTCCTAAAGTAGTTGATCAGTGTAATTGACCCAGGTCTAATCCAGCAATCCATCTATCCCTGTATGTCAAAACAATATTGTGTTTTAACCCAGTATTTATCTTGACCAACGTGTTGGACCTTGGTGGTACAAGGTTCAGTGTTGGTGCCTTAACCCATCTATAATCTGTCTGTAGCCCGTCTATAACCCATCTATAACCTGTCTATAACCCATCTATAACCTGTCTATAACCCATCTATAACCTGTGTGTAACCTGTCTATAACCTGTCTATAACCCATCTATAACCTGTGTGTAACCTGTCTATAACCTGTCTATAACCCATCTATAACCTGTGTGTAACCTGTCTATAACCTGTCTATAACCCGTCTATAACCTGTCTATAACCCATCTATAACCCGTCTATAACCTGTCTATAACCCATCTATAACCTGTCTATAACCTGTCTATAACCCATCTATAACCTGTCTGTAGCCCGTCTGTAGCCCGTCTGTAACCTGTCTGTAACCTGTCTGTGATTCATGGTTGTTGTTCCAGGAGGAGAGACTTCAGCATGCAAACCTTGGTCTGTCCGTCTTGCCCCCTGGTTTTCCTTCCATGCCGCCGGGCCCCCCATGGCTGCTCCCATGCCCCATTCTCACCAGCAGTACAGTGAGCGGCAGCAGCAGCCCACCGAGCCGGCCGGGCCGGCGCCGCCCCACAGCGAGCAGGCACAGCAGTCTAGCGGCAGCCAGGTAAGCAGGCGCACGAACCCCACAACCGAAACAAGTGCACCTTGATACAGAGTTCAAAATAATCTGCTGGCTGCTGCTAAACCCTCTCAGCAGCTCCCATCAGATGCAGCATGTCTTCCAGCAGACCTTTATCATGGAGCTGGTATAGAATAGCACCTCCTGCCCCCTGAACCCCACTCACAGCAGCCTGGGTGATCAGGCCCACTGGAACACTTCCTCCTCAATGAATCCATTCAGTCTGACTGCTGTGGTGAGTTTGTGTTGAACTTGTCTCAGTGAGTTTTTCTAACTCCTCCCCTTCTTCTCTCCTCTGTGTGTGTTGTGTGTTGTGTTCCTAGGTGACTCCTGATGTTGTCATGTTCCAGAGGTCCATGCCCCAGTGCTTTCGTGACCCGGCCTCTGCTCCTCTGAGGAAACTCTCTATCGACCTCATCAAAACCTACAAACACATCAACGAGGTAGGGACCACACCCACAGGCCCGCCCACACGCCATGCCTCGCCCACACGCCACACCCACACCTGTTCTCACCAGGTGGCTGACCAGACCAGCGTTCACAGACTGGCCTGTCTGTGACACACACACACACACACACACACACACACACACAGCTCACATCACATGACACAACATGTCATGGTTACGTCTCACTTAACAACCATTTCCCACCTCCACTGCATCATTCGGAGCAGTTTGGAGCTAGCGGACATGTGTCAGTGGAGGGGCCACAGGCAGGGACCCGGGTAAGGGGGCTCCAGGTAAGGGCCCCAGGTAAGGGCCCTGGGTGAGGGGGCTCCCCGCTCACAGGACTGACAGAGCTGTCGTTGGCAGGTTTACTATGCAAAAAAGAAGCGTCGTCACCAGCAGGGCCAGGGAGAGGACTCCAGCCACAAGAAGGAGAGGAAGGTCTACAACGACGGCCATGATGACGACAACTACGACTACATCGTTAAGAACGGAGAGAAATGGATGGACCGCTACGAGATCGACTCCCTCA
The DNA here is from genome assembly GCA_030340685.1 of Protosalanx chinensis. Classification (NCBI taxonomy): domain Eukaryota; kingdom Metazoa; phylum Chordata; class Actinopteri; order Osmeriformes; family Salangidae; genus Protosalanx; species Protosalanx chinensis. Next base: position 622,080 of record CM059338.1, on the reverse strand, counting down.
TAGGGAAGGGCTCCTTCGGCCAGGTGGGGCACCGTGTCTCTGTGTGTGTGTGTGTGTGTGTGTGTGTACAGTTTGCTGTTCAGTCTCCTCATTTAGTCATTTATCAGACGCTCTTATCCAGAGTGACTTACAGCAAGTACAGGGACATTCCCCCCTGAGGACAGTAGGGTGAAGTGCCTTGCCCATGAACACAGTGTAACTTCTGATTAATAGCCCCACACCCTAACCGCTTAGCCACACGATACGCAGACGGTCTCCACCAGGTCCTTCCTGGAACGCTGTTATAAAGTTATCTGAAAGAACACGTCGTCTGAATCAGCAGAACGTGGGACTTCTCCATATCCCTGCATGTGTAGAAGTGTGTCAGTGTGTGTGTGTATCAGTCCTCCCCCTCCCCCCTGGTTAGACCCCTCTGGCTGTGTGTTGATGGTGCTTTGTGGTGGTTCCCCCCTGGTTAGACCCTTCTGGCTGTGTGTTGATGGTGCTTTGTGGTGGTTCCCCCCTGGTTAGACCCCTCTAGCTGTGTGTTGATGGTGCTTTGTGGTGGTTCCCCCCTGGTTAGACCCCTCTAGCTGTGTGTTGATGGTGCTTTGTGGTGGTTCCCCCCTGGTTAGACCCCTCTAGCTGTGTGTTGATGGTGCTTTGTGGTGGTTCCCCCCTGGTTAGACCCCTCTAGCTGTGTGTTGATGGTGCTTTGTGGTGGTTCCCCCCTGGTTAGACCCCTCTAGCTGTGTGTTGATGGTGCTTTGTGGTGGTTCCCCCCTGGTTAGACCCCTCTAGCTGTGTGTTGATGGTGCTTTGTGGTGGTTCCCCCCTGGTTAGACCCCTCTAGCTGTGTGTTGATGGTGCTTTGTGGTGGTTCCCCCCTGGTTAGACCCTTCTGGCTGTGTGTTGATGGTGCTTTGTGGTGGTTCCCCCCTGGTTAGACCCCTCTAGCTGTGTGTTGATGGTGCTTTGTGGTGGTTCCCCCCTGGTTAGACCCCTCTAGCTGTGTGTTGATGGTGCTTTGTGGTGGTTCCCCCCTGGTTAGACCCCTCTGGCTGTGTGTTGATGGTGCTTTGTGGTGGTTCCCCCCTGGTTAGACCCTTCTGGCTGTGTGTTGATGGTGCTTTGTGGTGGTTCCCCCCTGGTTAGACCCCTCTAGCTGTGTGTTGATGGTGCTTTGTGGTGGTTCCCCCCTGGTTAGACCCTTCTGGCTGTGTGTTGATGGTGCTTTGTGGTGGTTCCCCCCTGGTTAGACCCCTCTAGCTGTGTGTTGATGGTGCTTTGTGGTGGTTCCCCCCTGGTTAGACCCTTCTGGCTGTGTGTTGATGGTGCTTTGTGGTGGTTCCCCCCTGGTTAGACCCTTCTGGCTGTGTGTTGATGGTGCTTTGTGGTGGTTCCCCCCTGGTTAGACCCTTCTGGCTGTGTGTTGATGGTGGTTTGTGGTGGTTCCCCCCTGGTTAGACCCCTCTAGCTGTGTGTTGATGGTGCTTTGTGGTGGTTCCCCCCCCAGGTTGTAAAAGCGTACGACCGTGTTGAGCAGGAGTGGGTGGCAATTAAGATCATCAAGAACAAGAAGGCTTTTCTCAATCAAGCCCAGATTGAAGTTCGGCTCCTCGAGCTCATGAACAAACACGACACGGAGATGAAGTACTACATAGGTGAGTGTCTCTCTCCCTCTCTCTCTCTGTCTCTCTCTCTTTCTCTCTCTCTCTCTCTCTCTCTCTCTGTCTGTCTCTCTGTCTGTCTCTCTCTGTCTCTCTCTCTTTCTCTCCCCCTGCTTTCTCTCTCGCTCTCCCTCCCTCTCTCTGTCTCTCTCCCTCTCTCTCTCCCTGTACCTCCCCCTCCCTCTCTCTGTACATCCCCCTCTCTCTCTCTCTCTCTCTCTCTCTCTCTCTCTCTCTCTCTCTCTCTCTCTCTCTCTCTGTCTCTTCTCTCTCCCTCCCTCCCTCTCTCTCTCTCCTATCATTTCCTCCCCTGGTCAGGGTGCCCCTGTAGTCGTCTCCATGGCAGCTTCAGTACAACATGATGCACACAAACAGCATCTTCAGTAGAATGCTAGTCAGCAGGAACTCTGTCGAGGGTTTTTTAAGATAATCTTCATGTTCATTGGAAGGATTAAATGACTCATCATATTTGTGGTGTGGTGATTGGTCGTTCTTGTTTTTTCCTCCCCTGTCATTGACTCCTCCTCCCCCTCCCCCCCCCTCCTCTCCACAGTTCACCTGAAGCGTCACTTCATGTTCAGGAACCACCTGTGCTTGGTATTTGAGATGCTCTCCTACAACCTGTACGACCTGCTACGGAACACCAATTTCCGCGGCGTCTCGCTCAACCTCACGCGCAAGTTTGCCCAGCAGATGTGCACAGCGCTGCTGTTCCTGGCCACACCTGAGCTCAGCATCATCCACTGTGACCTGAAGCCAGAGAACATCCTGCTCTGTAACCCCAAGAGGAGCGCCATCAAGATCGTAGACTTTGGAAGCTCCTGCCAGCTGGGCCAGAGGGTGGGTGTGGTGTGTGCGTGTCTGTGTGATCTGTGTGTATGTGATCTCTGTGTCTGTGTGTGTGTGTGTGTGGTGTGGTGTGTGTGGGATCTCTCTGTGTGTGTGTACGATGGGCTGCAGACTTTATAGTTCAGATATCAGTTAGCTAGAGAAGACTTGATCAAGTTGTCTTGTGTTTCCACAAATATCATGCAGATCTGGAAAGGACAACATACAAATGTATTAAAAATAGAAGGTGTCAATCAAAGTGAATCCCGTTGCTCATGAGATGGTGATATGTAAACAGTGTCCCCCCTCCCTCCCTCCCTCCCCCTCAGATATACCAGTACATCCAGAGTCGCTTCTATCGCTCCCCGGAGGTGCTCCTGGGCATGCCTTACGACCTGGCCATCGATATGTGGTCCCTGGGCTGCATCCTGGTGGAGATGCACACTGGGGAGCCCCTGTTCAGCGGGGCCAACGAGGTAGGGGACCCCCCCCCACAAGACACGCATCATGTGACATAGATCATCATGATCTCAGGCCTAGATGAAGACGCAGGACATGTGTTTGAGCAGATGACCAGTAGAGGGAGCTCATGTACCTTGAATTTAGAGACAGGGCCTTTTTATTTGGTGTTTGATTTTTTGTTTTGGCTTCTGTTTTAATGTTTAGGTTTTATTTGATGAAGGGTTGTACAGTGTACAAGTAGTTGTATTTGTTTTGCAAAGGGTAGGGTTCATGTTTTTTCAAAAAATGTTGTGGTAACTAGCAGGTTCCCAAACCCTGAGGAACATCCAAAGGACAGAGTGACAGAAGCTCTGGAACCTTCTCTGCAGTCTCACCATGTTGATGTTTGTAGGTGGATCAGATGAACAAGATCGTTGAGGTTCTGGGTGTTCCTCCTAACCACATACTGGACCAGGCTCCAAAAGCCAGGAAGTTCTTCGAGAAAATGTCTGACAGCACCTGGAGCGCAAAGAAGACCAAAGATGGCAAACGGGTGAGATAACTGACCTTGATGTTGTTAATAACTGACCTTGATGTTGTTGATAACTGACCTTGATGTTGTTAATAACTGACCTTGATGTTGTTAATAACTGACCTTGATGTTGTTAATAACTGACCTTGATGTTGTTAATAACTGACCTTGATGTTGTTAATAACTGACCTTGATGTTGTTAATAACTGACCTTGATGTTGTTAATAACTGACCTTGATGTTGTTAATAACTGACCTTGATGTTGTTAATAACTGACCTTGATGTTGTTGATAACTGACCTTGATGTTGTTGATAACTGACCTTGATGTTGTTAATAACTGACCTTGATGTTGTTAATAACTGACCTTGATGTTGTTAATAACTGACCTTGATGTTGTTAATAACTGACCTTGATGTTGTTGATAACTGACCTTGATGTTGTTAATAACTGACCTTGATGTTGTTAATAACTGACCTTGATGTTGTTAATAACTGACCTTGATGTTGTTAATAACTGACCTTGATGTTGTTAATAACTGACCTTGATGTTGTTAATAACTGACCTTGATGTTGTTAATAACTGACCTTGATGTTGTTAATAACTGACCTTGATGTTGTTAATAACTGACCTTGATGTTGTTAATAACTGACCTTGATGTTGTTGATAACTGACCTTGATGTTGTTAATAACTGACCTTGATGTTGTTGATAACTGACCTTGATGTTGTTGATAACTGACCTTGATGTTGTTAATAACTGACCTTGATGTTGTTGATAACTGACCTTGATGTTGTTAATAACTGACCTTGATGTTGTTGATAACTGACCTTGATGTTGTTGATAACTGACCTTGATGTTGTTGATGTGTTGTGTGTGTGTTGTTTGGTGGTTAACACACTGCTTCCTGTCTTCCCAGTATAAGGCGGCTGGGACTCGGAAGCTGCACAGCATCCTGGGTGTGGAGGCGGGGGGGCCGGGGGGCCGGAGGGCTGGAGAGTCAGGTCACGCTGTGGCCGACTACCTGAAGTTCAAGGACCTGATCCTGCGCATGCTGGACTACGATGCTAAGAGCCGCATCCAGCCCTACTACGCTCTGCAGCACAGCTTCTTTAAGAAGACGGCAGACGAGGGCACCAACACTAGCAGCAGTGTGTCCACCAGCCCTGCCCTGGAGCAGTCACAGTCATCGGGGACAACCTCCAGCACCTCCTCCAGCTCAGGTACTGCAGCACAGCCTAGAACACAGCCTAGAACAGCACAGCCTAGCACAGCACAGCCTAGCACAGTACAGCTTAGCACAGTACATCTTAACACAGTACAGCCTAGCACAGTACAGCTTAGAACACAGCCTAGCACAGCACAGCCCAGCACAGGACAACCTAGCACAGGACAACCTAGAACACAGCCTAGCCCAGTACAGCTTAGCACAGCACAGCCTAGAACGGCACAGTACAGCCTATCACAGTACAGCTTAGCACAGTACAGCCTATCACATCACAGCCTAGAACAGCACAGCCGTGTGTCTGTGTCCTGTGATAGTGAAGCTCTGTGTCTGTGCTCCACAGGAGGCTCCTCTGGCACCAGTACTAGCGGCCGGGCGCGCTCTGATCCCACACATCAGCACCGGCACAGCGGAGGCCACTTCAGCGCTGCTGTACAGGCCATGGACTGTGACAACCTCTGTCCACAGGTGAGACACTGCTGCTGGGCCTTTCTGCTGAAATACAGCCATTCAGGTCGTTATTTCATGGTTCTGATGCTATAATCTCTTCTTAAGCACAGTGCATGTTTGTTCTGCAGAATGGAATTGACAAAGTAGTAATATTTGTCAAGTCTAATGCTGTGTTCACACAGGAAGAGAAGCCAATTGTTGATATTTTCGCTTTATTTGCGTTAATCTCTTGGAGGAAACGTTGCTTTTGTTGAGTCTGAAAAGACGACTCCAGATCCCAGGTAGTGTGGTACAGCAGAGGCCCTGGAGAGTGTTGAGGTTGGACTGTGTGTGACAGCAGAGGTTAGGACTGTGTGTGATGGCAGAGGTTAGGACTGTGTGTGATGGCTGTGCTTGTGACAGCAGAGGTTAGGACTGTGTGTGATGGCTGTGCTTGTGACAGCAGAGGTTAGGACTGTGTGTGATGGCTGTGTTTGTGACAGCAGAGGTTAGGACTGTGTGTGATGGCTGTGCTTGTGACAGCAGAGGTTAGGACTGTGTGTGATGGCTGTGCTTGTGACAGCAGAGGTTAGGACTGTGTGTGATGGCTGTGCTTGTGACAGCAGAGGTTAGGACTGTGTGTGATGGCTGTGCTTGTGACAGCAGAGGTTAGGACTGTGTGTGATGGCTGTGCTTGTGACAGCAGTCCAGGCAGACGTTCCCCCCCCCTGTGGGCTGGGCCGGAGGAGAAGGGAGCCAGCAGGTGACAGTGGAGACCCACCCTGTCCAGGAGACCACCTTCCACGTGCCTCCCCAGCACCCCAAGGCCCTCCACCCCCTGGCCAGCGCCAACAGCTCTGCCCACCACCATCACCACGGTCACCATCACCACGGCCACCATCACCACGGACACCACCACCCCCACGGACAGCAGGGCCTGCCCGCCCGCCCTCGCCCTCGCCTTTACCACTCGCCCACCAACAGCGCCTCCACGCAGGACTCCATGGAGGTGGTGCACGGCCACCTGTCCATGACCTCCCTGTCTTCCTCTGCCTCCTCCTCCTCCACCTCTTCCTCCTCCACCGGGAACCAGGGCAACCAGGCCTACCAGCTGCGCCCGCTCCCTGCCAACGCAGCCTTGGACTTTGGCCAGAACGGCAGCATGACCATGGGACTGGGTGCCTTTTCCAACCCCAGACAGGAGACTGGCATGGCAGGCCACCCCACCTACCCTCTGGGCACCAACACTGGGCCTGGTCACTACATAACGGAGGGCCACATGAGGCAGGGCAGAGACAGGGAGGAGTCTCCCATGGGAGGAGTCTGCGTACAGCAGAGTTCTGTTGCCAGTTCGTGACTAAACTAAGGAGGGGTTATTACTTTACTGATGATTTGTTTTCCCTGTTTCTGTTATTTGATTATTATTTTTCAGTGATTTTTATTTTATTATTTTTTTAAGGTGGTGTTTTTTTTATTTTCTCTCAAAAATGACAAGAAAAGTGCTTACAGATCAAAAAGCTGCTTAAAAATCAAGAGGAGATGATGACAGCTGTGATGAGAGCTCCAGCTCCAGCTGTGTCCTCCAGCCAAAGGCTCTCTTCTTGGGTCAAGGGTTCCACACACATTTCTGACTCATCACTGTCAGTTCACAGGGATTATTACCAATGTTGTATTGAGTCGGCCGTCTGGTCTGGTAAACTTCATCATTCGGTCACTGTCCAAACCTCTCAAACTCTGCATCCTTGATCAGCCCGGAGTTTAAACTTGAGTCCACCTAGATTTAGTTCAGTTATCATTCCAGAAACACTAGACATCATTACATTTCCTCAGAAATATTCCCAGCCACACTTTTCTACTTTGTGTCCGCATCAGCTTTCCAGATCTGCTCTGTTCTTTTCATCGTTTCTGTATGAATCTGTTAGATTTTCAGTTTCATGTTACTGCAGTTCCACAGTGGAGGACAGGAAGGAGGCAGGTTCCATCAGGCTGCTGGGCTGGGGTGGAGGAGGAGCCTGCCAGCAACATGGGGCTGGTGGTGACTGTTCTCTAGGGCAGCAGGAGGGCACCAGGAAAGCAGCAGGAGGGCACCAGGAAAGCAGCAGGAGGGCACCAGGAAAGCAGCAGGAGGGCAGCTGGAGGGCAGCAAAAGGGCAGCAGGGGGGGGCAGCAGGAGGGCAGAAGGAGGGCAGCAGGAGGGCAGCAGGGGGGCAGGGGGCCGGCAGAGGGCCAGCAGGGGGCATTAGAGGGCCAGCAGGGGGCATTAGAGGGCCAGCAGGGGGGCAGATGGCTATCAGGGGGGCAGTAGAGGACCAGCAGGGGGGCAGTAGAGGGCCAGCAGGGCAGTAGAGGACCAGCAGAGGACAGTTGAGTAATGGTGAAGAAGAGGGAGTTCAGAAGGGCTGAAGAGATGCAGAACAGCATCAGGCCACCATCAGTCCCAGAGGCAGCAGCCTCTTAATAGAACTCTTTTGGCCTTATTCAGTTTTAACTCTGTAAGATGAAAAAAGAAAAACATCAGTTGAAATGAGAAAAATATCTTTCCTGAATTTTTGAAGTTTGGGTAAAGGACGTCCTCAATTCTTCTCAGAAGGAATAACAGGAAGTGAAGGAGTTCTAAAGATGGTAAATTAAGAGGCCTTTAAGATTCTGGACTTGCTAGGCCCCCTGATAGATGGACCCTTGAGTTCCTCATAAGAAGTTTGATTTAGTATTTTAGTTTTGAGATGGATGAACTACGACTGTGTCCCTGTCTGTCAGCTTTATACTGGCTTTTCATCTCCTCAGCTGGTTTCTCCTCAGCTGGTCTCTCCTCAGCTGGTTTCTCCTCAGCTGGTCTCTCCTCAGCTGGTCTCTCCTCAGCTGGTTTCTCCTCAGCTGGTTTCTCCTCAGCTGGTCTCCTCAGCTGGTTTCTCCTCAGCTGGTTTCTCCTCAGCTGGTCTCTCCTCAGCTGGTTTCTCCTCAGCTGGTTTCTCCTCAGCTGGTCTCTCCTCAGCTGGTTTCTCCTCAACTGGTTTCTCCTCAGCTGGTCTCTCCTCAGCTGGTCTCTCCTCAGCTGGTCTCTCCTCAGCTGGTTTCTCCTCAGCTGGTTTCTCCTCAGCTGGTCTCTCCTCAGCTGGTTTCTCCTCAGCTGGTTTCTCCTCAGCTGGTTTCTCCTCAGCTGGTCTCTCCTCAGCTGGTTTCTCCTCAGCTGGTTTCTCCTCAGCTGGTCTCTCCTCAGCTGGTCTCTCCTCAGCTGGTTTCTCCTCAGCTGGTTTCTCCTCAGCTGGTCTCTCCTCAGCTGGTCTCTCCTCAGCTGGTTTCTCCTCAGCTGGTTGTTCCTCAGCTGGTTTCTCCTCAGCTGGTCTCTCCTCAGCTGGTCTCTCCTCAGCTGGTCTCTCCTCAGCTGGTTGTTCCTCCAGCATCTCCAGGTCTTCTGTTCATCCTCTAAATGAAAACATGCAGAATTTGATGTGACAGGCTTTTTTTTTTTTTTTTTTTTGCCTCACAATGCTGTGAATTTTACAATAATTTTATTTTCCCTTTGATAATTTATTGTACCAAAGCTGTTTTTTTTATAGCACATAGATGTCTGTAACCAATAATGTAGCAGTTCTGCACTTTGACACAAGGTGTATCAAGACCTTTTTTTTAAATGTCAGTAAAAATGGCTGTAATCTATTGCTTTAGCAAAACTGAAACTGTTGTTAAACTCAGTACATTTACTGTTTAGCTGTATCCTCGACAGAATTGGTTGTACGTTTTTATTTTCCTTTTCTTTGGTTGAGTTATTTTTTGTTTTGTTTTTTTTTTATACAAAAAATGAAACTAACAAAAACACATTTCTTTCATTGATAGAACTCTTTTCCTTTCTGTGAACAAGGACTTGAGTCATGGCTGTGCCTCTGCAGGTTCCAGAGGATCAGCCAGGCCAGACTTCCCCTGGCAGAACCCTAATCCACAGGAGGGAACAGCTTCAAACGTGAACAGCAGCTCTTTAATCCTTCAATTAGTGATCTAGGATGTAGAGGCTGTTTCTAAGGTGCCTGCCTGTTTGCCTTAGTGGCTCCTAGAGTGGCAGTGTTCACGGCAGTGGATAAAACCTTCAAATATTCATGTCACCCAAACTCCCCCCCCCCCCCCCCCCCCCCCCCCCCCCTCGATTCTGAAGTAACCCTATTTGACTTAGCTGAGCAGAGGCACTGTACACATTCAAATTTCAATAAATATGTTTGGTTTAGTTTTTAGGAGAAGGAGGTCACTTCTCTAAATTAGCACGTCTCCCACATGTCTGACAAACTCACGTTTCGAATCCAAAAGGAAACTAGTAGAGATGGTGTGAGAAGTGAGCACTACCTGTGAGCTGTCTGAAACACTCCTCCTGGGTGTGTGTGTCTGTGGGTGGGTGGGTGTGTGTGTGTGTCTGTGTGTGTGTGGGTGGGTGGGGGTGTGTGTGTGTGTGTGTGTGGGTGGGTGGGTGTCTGTGTGTGGGTGGGTGGGTGGGTGTGTGTGTGTGGGTGGGTGTGTGTGTGTGGGTGGGTGTGTGTGTGTGTGTGTGTCTGTGTGGGTGGGTGTGTGTCTGTGTGGGTGGGTGGGTGTGTATGTGTCTGTGTGTGTGTGGGTGTGTGTATCTGTGTGTGTGTGGGTGGGTGTGTGTCTGTGTGTGTGGGTGTGTGTGTCTGTGTGTGTGTGTGTGGGTGGGTGTGTGTATCTCTGTGTGTGTGTGTGTGTCTGTGTCTGTGTGTGGGTGGGTGTGTGTGTGTGTGTGTGTGTGGGTGGGTGGGTGGGTGTGTGGGTGTGTTTGTCTCTGTGTGGGTGTGTCTGTCTGTGTGTGTCTGTCTCTTTGTGGGTGTGTCTGTCTCTGTGTGGGTGTCTGTCTCTGTGTGTGTGTGTCTGTGTGTGTGTGTGTTCTGTGTGGGTGTGTGTGTATATATGTATCTGTGTGTGTGTGTGTGTGTGTGTGCGGTGCCACACCTGGAGAGAAGCTTGGCTGTGTTGATCCAGCTAGGAAACAAAGGCAGCAGCTAGAGAAAAGGTATCCATGGAAAAAAACACACAAACATGAGAACACACACGAGAACACACACGCGAACACATGAGAACACACGCGAACACATGAGAACACACGCGAACACATGAGAACACACACGAACACATGAGAACACACACGAGAACACACACGAGAACACACACGAGAACACACACGCGAACACACACGAGAACACACTCGAGAACACAGGCTTCAGGTGTTTACTTTTCAACCCCATTTTAATAGTTGAAATAGAATTTATGTATATATTTATATTTTTTTAATAAAGGAAGTTTAGAACTCACTACTTTTTTCCTAATGGTATTTTGATTACATTTAAGTCAATGTGGAGACCATGCAGTGAAAGATCTTCTGTGATATTAGTCAATGGGTACCAGTGCTTCCAGGCCAAAGTAGTTTGACAATGCCAGTACAAATGCAAGTCTTGTAGGGTTTAAACATTTTAACAGGAGAGAGTAGATATTCATACCTTAAATATTATAGACAGGGTATAGTGTGTGGGTGTATGTCTATGAATCTGAATGACAGCAGTGTTTTAATATATAACAAATACATAAGCAATTATGTACACATATTACAGGAACAATTTTTTAGTTGCGTGGGAAATTGGATTAAATGTGAACCTGTGGGTCCATTTTTGAAGTTAGGCTGAACCGTGTATCCATGATCGTCAACACAGTATAACCACAGACATCTGAAGGATGAAATCCCCAGTATGGTTTCTGCTCTGCACCATGTTCCATCCAGAAAAAGGCTGTTTTTCTTTGTTTCCTGATCCTCCGTCTGGTTCTGAGTAACAACACAGTTAGGTCACAGGTTGTCTGACGTGCACTGTAAAGATTTAAACAGCATGGAAAAAGGAGAAATACCTGTGTCCACAGATTGTAAGATCTAGTCAATACTTGCTGTGTATATGATAATGTTACAAAAAGATTAAAAATGGACAAGCCCTTTGTATTATATTCAAACGGTCTTATGTATGATATAAAAAAGTTAATTAACTTGTATGGAGTCTGTCCTGTTTGTGTGTCTTTGTTTTCTGCTCTCAGTCCCTGCAGAAGTGCAGTCATGATCTTGAGTTTACAGATAGATGCACTAAACTGCTATTTCAGATGATAGTGGCTGTATGAAGTCAGTGTGAACTGGAGTCACAGTCACTTTCTCCTGCCATTAAAGCAGCTTTAGGTAGAAGGTGCTTCTAGCTGATTGGATAGAAGGTGCTTCTAGCTGATTGGATGAAACAGGAAGTGTCAGAACTTGGTTATGCAACAAAAGTGTTCCCCAGGGCAACTGAATGAAAACCAGCTGTTTTTTATTTAATTTCAACTGTCTGAACTGCTAAATGAACTGTCTGGCTTCTAAAAACAGCATGAAGACACTTGTTAGGATACTGATACACGTATTGAAAACTGCAGTTACTTGGACTGTAATGTCTCTAGACTGTAAGAATATTTACGAAAGCCCATATAGTGTGGGTCGGAGGATATTAACAAAAAGTACCATTTTAATACACTAGATGGCTCTCTAAGACTAACACAAAAAAGGAATCTAGATTAAAAAAAATCTTGACTCATGATTTTGTGATGGCGAATTGGTTTCTATATGGTTTGATTTCTATATTCCCTTTAGAAAGGTATTTAATGTCCCAGTGCCTGAGGGTTAGGGATCAGACATCAGCATATGTTCTTCCATCTTGTACATTTTTAGGGTTTTACAAACCTGCTCTCAGGATGAGAATCAAAGACAACAGACAAGTAGTTTTTTCAAACATACTGTATCAATTTATTTAAAAACTTGGCACTATAATCCTTATAGGTTTCTGTACAATTATTGTGCTTTCATATAAAGCATGCTTTCATCCATAGCCTGTGAGAGTAAAACTGCACTGGGCTGAGTGGAGACAAAGAAGAAAGAGGAAATCCCAAAGAAAAACAAAGACAATCAGCGACACCTTTATAACTGAGCTGCTGGAACACAGTAGCATTGTGCTCTACTTTCACTACAGACAGAAATGGTACACTGGGATATTTGGGGAGAGCAAAGTTGCAGCACTGACAACTTGAAGACTTGCAAACAATAGGTGCTGTAAGTGCTTATTAGAAATAATTGGAGCAAGTATAGAGATAAACCTAGGCAAAGTATGTTGACAATTATCTATAAGAAAATTGGTTTTATTTTAAGGACCCCTTTAATACAGAGCTTTTCAGCATATAAAATACATTTTATTCCATCTGCATTTAACTTGTGATCATCGTAAAATTAATGAGATATGCATTGATGTCTGATAAATGATTGAAAATGGTTGAAGTCACCTGATTGGAAGGTCTTTGCCTCAAAGAAAAAACCTAGACTTTCAAATCATTGTGTGTTTCCAGATAAGGTTCAGTCTCCTCTGCCTTCTGCTTGCTGTACACAGTGTAGCAGCTGTGGCTGTTGTTGTGGGCAAAGTGCGTTGCTTTATTGCTTAACTGTGAAACCTGCCTTCCATTCGTCATATTGTTATGAAAATAAAGCCACATCTTTATTGAATCAATGGTGAAAGTTAAAACTGGTGTATTTTGACACCTGCTTATGTGTTGTTGTAGCTTGACGTTCCTGTTCAAAGGACCGGATCCTGAAACTCTACAGGCCGTTTTAAAACAAAACATTTCAGATTCAGGGAGTCTGTGTTTTTACATTAGACACAAGAATTGTATGTTCCGTTCATCATCAAAGAAAAGTCCTGTTTTAGTTGGACTCAGACTGAGAACACCATACAGATATACCAAACACCTACACCCCCCCCCCCCCCTCCCCCCCACACACACACACACACACACACAAACATGGATCCTTGACACACACTAGGTTGTCGCGGCAAACTGCCTGCACTTGATCAAATCTAGAGTTTGCTTTGAATGAATCCATCATGTCCCTGTCTGGGACCTTCTGTCCTCTCACACAATAAGGGAACACCAGAGGAGCAGAGAGGAGTCATGGATGCTTCCAGAACGTTTCGTCTTGTCAGTCAAACCTCCAGCTCTTGTCCCCATGAGCTCGTTAGCAGCATATTTGCATATTAAAGCAATTCAGTGCAAGTACCCTGAAGTTAAGCAATTATGCTGCTAAACTATTGAAGTCAATGCCCAGTTTTAATCACCCACACGTTGTCCCACTTCTCTCCCCTCAAGTCGAGCAACACTAATGAGAAGGTTTGTTTGAATGAATATCCCCCTCCACCCTCCTTGTGACTTCACTAGCTTAATGGGTGGGCCTCACTTTAGAATTACACATGAACTGGAAAAGGCAACACTGGTCTGTCTTTAATAACAGTGTGTAAATCTAAATCACACACACAGGTGAAGTTTTCCAGACAAAGTTCTGATTGGACCTTTTAATAATGCTACCAATTCAGAAAATGGCATTCGCAAGTAGCAATAGGTTGGACCTTTTTCCAAGCTCCGATCCAATTAGTTAACAGGGATTGATGAGATCAGCTTGGTTGGCTAATTAGCTTCATATATGAATGAAGGACCAGACTAATTAATAGGACCCAAGAAGGGGTTAAAGGTCACACAAGAGAAGCATCCTGTTCTAACTCTCGCTAACTTGCTAACTTGTGTCCACATTTCGACAGAGCAAATCATATATTCTAGAGCAATAATATATTTCATGAAATGATCACAAAAGATATGCAAATTGAGTAAAATTGTTACCGATAACAGATGAAGGAGAGATTGTTAGTATTGAGATATTGCAGACAAGGTCTATGATTGATGTTGGTATTTAGTGGAGTCATCCAAGTTCAGTACAAATGAATAAACAAGAAAGTAAAGAAAACAACCCAGTTTGCGTTACAGTAGCTAGTATAGGATTGTAAACATGTCTGATTTGTTCAGCCTTTGTTCAGAGTTTAACAGTAAAACAATCATGCATTTAGTCACTTTATATGACGTGTCTCCAACACCACACATTTGAATTGTCTGTCTATAAATGAACCGTATAAACAACACATTAGGTCACATTGTCTGCTTCCTGTACCAGTGTGTCAAAGATCTTCAACTTCAGCACTTTTCAAGTTACATTAATTTACGAAAAGTGACTTTCAAGTAAATCATCAAGAGTATTGTGTTCAAAAACAGGTTTTTCATCGATGCATGGCAAGAAATTAAAAAGCCATAAACATCGTATTCTACTGATAAAATAAATCTGTGTATTAAGTAAACATCCTATGGCTTTTCATGGTCTCCTGTCCTTCAGATTTGGTGCAGAACTCAAACTGGACCCTCCTTCCTCAACATGTCCTCTCACAGTACCAACACTCCACAGTGGACAATATAAAGAGGGCGTGAGTTTTTTTGGTCTAATGTGAGTGGGAGAGCTTTTTTTAAAATATCAAATTATTGATATTGAATTTTTCAATTTATTCATTTATCAGATGCTTTTATCCAAAGCGACTTACAGTAAGTACAGGGACATTCTCCCTGAGGCAAGTAGGGTGAAGTGCCTTGCCCAAGGACACAACGTCACACAGCCACAGCCGGGGCTTGATCTCACAACCTTTCGATCATGAGGCCAACGTCTTAACCACTGAGCCATCTGACCCCCTTCATGTAGTCATGTCTTTAAAAGAGAGGTGCACCTGTTGACTGTGTACAAGAAAATGTCAAACTGTGACCCTGTGGGGGCCATGTTGGATGACACCCCCCCCCCTCCTGGGTCGGACTGGGTACCATGGATACCGCTCATTCTACACACACAGCACAGAAAACGCTTCTGTTAACACTTTGGATCCAGTTGCTTGTAATAAGCGTTCTATAATAATTATTAAGGCCTTAGTAAGTAAGTAAGCTTTTTTTACACACAATAATGTGAATAAGCATGGTATAATAAGTCTTATTTCCAGTAACCTAACACTTACATGTTACGCATACAGTATAACACTTACCTTAGCTCTAACCTTTACTAATATTGATACTTAAATAATCTTATTAACGTGTGTTCATGTTAATAAGAATCTTATTAGGGCCTTACCTCTTAACTAATACGTATTAAAAGCACCTGGATCTGATAGAATCCTCCTTATTCTATTAGTGGCTTCATAAAAAATTAATCACAGATTTAGCTCAAAAACAGTTTTTCATGCCTAGGAAAAAGTCCCATTGGAGACCGAAGGACGATATTAGATGCAGTGACCCTACATGGCCTGTAGGGTCCTCAGGAAACTTTCCACTAGGTGACATCCCACTGTCACACTGGCTTTTGGCTCACTGTAAAGTAGACCAACTCATCCCCATAGCAACCACCATATTCTCAGCTGACACACACTGCCTGGTAACTGAAGCAGAATTTCAGAGAACAGGCATCTGGAGAAAGACTTCTTAGATTCTGCACTTCCTACATGATGGGAGTCAAGCTTCTTTCTGTGTTTTTTATTCTGTCAACCAGCCACAATAGAGCATCTCCACACTAGTCTGAACACAAACCATGTGATCACTCTGTCAAAGCATCCTAGGCCACTTTATGGCTTCATTCTATGAAGTTATGTAAATGCTGCTGCCCCTTAAGAACACCATGTTAAGACTGAAATACTTCTTGGTTCCCGAAATCATAATGAAAAAATCAAGAATTTATAGCCAAAGTAAAAATAAAAAACGCTAGCAGATGGTAAAATATAAATAAATAACGAATTCTAACAGACAGTCTGTGTTTTCAGCCAACTCCCATCAGCGTCCCTTCAAGCTACCACGCCACATTTAAAGGGCATTGCATGAAACTTAGGGCTGTCAGGATTCAAGTCATCAAGCTTTGGGGTTCAGAGTATGATAGTCTGACCTAAGATCCAGGCATGGTGTCTGGTCATCTCACACAGTCAGGTTAACTAGAGGCCACATCCATGTCTTTGAATACACTTCAAAGGAAACCTTCCCTCTTCCCCTTGTTGAGATCATCTCTAAGCAATCACCATTGGATGGGTGAAAGCAAAATGCAACTCTGCAGATTTTACCAACGTTGTATGAAACCAGTGCTTTTCCAGGGGGGGGGGGAGGGGGGGAGGGGGGGGGGGGGGGGGAGGGGGGGGAGCAGGCCTTCTCAGTGGATTCCAAGGGGCACAAGGTTAAAAGACGACCTCATTGATGGATGAGTGAGGGTAAACCTCTTTGACTGGGTTCAGGCCACAGCGCCACCAAATGTTTAGGAGGCCGGATGGTTTCCTCAATAATGTTTGCATCCAGTTTGGTGAATCAGTTCTTTAGTTTCACCTAAGGATGGTTTCTTTTTATATACACAATATAGAACCAATTTACTACAGTGTGTTTTTGAAACGTGCGTATATATTTCTGAAAACTTCTAATGTAAAGAAAGCTTCATACATAAGGCATAGAATATTTACAAACCTGGCCTAAATGAATTGGTATCAAACATTGTCCTTTCAAATATTCACACTTCTGCAACAAAACAAATACTGAAATATTTATACAAAAAATACAAATGCCCTAGAATATATATTTGTATATAGAGACATTTTTTTATTTTAATATAAAAAACGTAAAATAATAAATATGAATTGATATTCCTAAAGAGGAAAATAAAACAATGTTTTGAGAACATGCAGTTGCTCTACACTCGCTCTAGATTACTGGACCTCATCACCTCCAGCACTGAGGGACAAACCACCTTTAAAGGCAAAGAGTGTTCTTGATGCAGGGCTCCTTGGACCAAACCATTCTTGTAGGATTACGGGGGTGTGTGGGGGGGGGCCCTGACCTCCAAGTTAGGGACCAGTTTACCTGTTTAGCCACAATCTTAGACACAATGACCAGCCTAAACACAGACCCCCCCCCCCCCCCACCCCCCCCCCCCCAAGACCTGTGCTCGTTCCTGTTTTCCCTCCCATCCATCCATCTCTACCTACACTTTAGACTCGCTCTCCATGTGGGCGATGTCACCGTTCCTCTCCGCCTGCTCCTCCACCCCTTCCTCCTGTGTGTCCAGGGTGGTCTTCTTCTCCCTGGTCTGGATCTCAGGCTCCAGCAGACCCTGCTGGCTCAGCCTGCTGGCCACAGACCAGGTGAGGGGCAGGCGTACCCGTGCTGCCAGCTCTTTGGCACTGCAGCTGGGTGTGTTCGTCTCGTAGATGTCATGGAAGCTGTTGTAGTCTACTTCGTAGAAGCCGTCCTCCAGAGTCAGCACGGGGGTGAAGCGGTAGCCCCACTTGATCTCACTGGTCACATAGGAACTCCTGGCCTGGCAGGTCATACCTGGAGGGGACACACTCACATTATATGGGGTCGTTCTCTTATGTCATGCAGTGTTTGATACACCATTATATACACAGTTCATGCAGACCATTGATAGCTTAGAAACCCATCCATCTAATTAGCTGCAGGCAGCTAAGAGGGGATGGCACAAGTCCAAAGATGGTCCGGATAAGTGTCACTCTCTCACATCCTTCTCTGCTCGCATAACCAGGCTAAAACCCACTACTTCCTGTGCAAAATGAACCCCACTTCAAAACGAACCCCACTTCAAAATGAACCCCACTTCAAAATGAACCCCACTTCAAAATGAACCATACTTCAAAATGAACCCCAATTCAAAATGAACCCCACTTCAAAATGAACCCCACTTCAAAATGAACCCCACTTCAAAATGAACCCCAATTCAAAATGAACCCCACTTCAAAATGAACCCCACTTCAAAATGAACCCCACTTCAAACTGAACCCTAACCCCACTTCAAAATGAACCATACTTCCATACCTTTTCCACCCTTCTCAACCCAGCAGTTAACCATCAGATCCTGTTTGCCACACTGTCTGAGATGGGCATCACTGGCACTGCACTTCGGTGGATCTCAGGTTAGGTTTCACATTATGTATTTTCAGCTTTATAATCTGACTACCTGCAATGTTTGGGAACCATCAGGTTGTTATTGATCAGTGATCGATGCTCTTTTGTTAAGCTCTCTCTTGGAAGTGGCTTTGGATAAAAGCATCTGCTAAATGAATAAATGTCATTGTAATATAATTAACCCTGGGAAGGTTATTTTTAATTTAGTTAGCTACTATTGTTATGCAGTCTCAGTAGAATAACCAGAAAACTATACTGGTGCAGTAAATATACCAGTATATACTTAGTATATAGTAATTGCTAATATTCAATGATCTTGTGCTATGGATAGGGGTTTTAGATTAGATTAGATGAACCTTTATTTGTCCTCCAGGGGGTAGAAATTGCAGTTATGTATGTCTGGCTCATGACATTTCTCATCCATGTCCATTAAGCTGAAATACCAGAATTCATATGTGGCAGTTTTCCAAGAGCATGTTGTCAATTTAGCTCATTGTGGACAAACCATCTCATTCTTGTGTGAATGTTGATATGCCAGCAGGCTCCAGAAGCTGTTCAAAGCATTTCCCTCTAACTTTCCAGTGTCATCTCAGAGAAAAGCTAAACAACAGCCAGTAGGCGTGTGAATGCACTACAACACTTGGATGTAGACCACTGGCAACTAAATGCCATCTGCCCCATCCCCATACCAAGCTCATTCAGTTAAGAAGCAGCTTCTAACATTACCCAGCTGATGTTGGGTCTCTTTAGAAGGAACTGTACTTTAAAGATGGGTGCTGTGAAGTGTTATCCAATGATATAACAAGAAAAACAGACCATCCTTGGTCACTTAGTAGTTTATAAGCAACATTTGATGACGTTAATCATTATAGAAAGTGTAATTTAAGGAAGAGATGCAGAACAATTCTTAGAAATAACTGAACTGGCTACTAAAACTAAAACTATATATTTTCCATTTGTTTTGCTGATGTTTGACTAATCTTTTAACATGCAGGTCTTAACAGGAAGAGGAAGCAGCTATAATCACACCCAGCTTTTACCAGTGAACGATCAGCAAATGACCTCTTTTGACCAGCTTGTCGCTTTTTCCTTTCCTTTTGGCTCCAGCAGGTTTCATTAGAGAACCTAATGAGACCGTGTTAGAGGAATCATGACAGGGGCTTGTCCTCATGTGGACTGCTGCCGTCACGGCTAACTGCATATCTTACAGTTGCTTCACTGCAGGCCACTGAAATGGGAACAATTATTAAGATGATATTATCAAAAGTCAAAGGAAGTCAACGGGGGGATTCTTAATGAATGTGTGATTCAAAAATAATTGGTGCTTCAGAGACTCAGTATCATGAAGAGAAGAGATGATATGAAAGAGTGTGTGGCAGGGTAGAGAATGGGTTGCATGTGTGTGTGTGTGTGTGTGTGTGTGTGTGTTGTTCTGCAGGGGAAGTAGAGGGCTGTGTTGCAGTGTGTGTGTGCTGTGTGTTGCAGTGTGTGTGTGCTGTGTGTTGCAGTGTGTGTGTGTGTGTGTGTGTTGTTATGCAGGGGAAGTAGAGGGCTGTGTTGCAGTGTGTGTGTGATGTGTGTTGCAGTGTGTGTGTGTGTGTGTTCTGCGGGGAAGTAGAGGGCTGTGTTGCAGTGTGTGTGTGATGTGTGTTGCAGTGTGTGTGTGTGTGTGTGTGTTGTTATGCAGGGGAAGTAGAGGGCTGTGTTGCAGTGTGTGTGTGATGTGTGTTGCAGTGTGTGTGTGTGTGTGTGTGTTGTTATGCAGGGGAAGTAGAGGGCTGTGTTGCAGTGTGTGTGTGATGTGTGTTGCAGTGTGTGTGTGTGTGTGTTCTGCGGGGGAAGTAGAGGGCTGTGTTGCAGTATTGTCTGGTCATTGATCCTGAAAATGTGGCGCTCTTGTGGCCAGCTGGTGTTCTGCAGAAACAATATGGCAGAAAGCACGAACACAGACCGGCCCCAAAGCCTCACAGCCAGACAGCTGCCTGTCTGAGCTACAATCATTCAGGTAACACGCAAACACTGCATCCCTTAAAATAACACCACTAAGTACTAGAAGTTGTTTGGACCCTGAAGTCCACCGAAAAGGGGCATTGTAAAAGTTTTATCATTATTCTTATTTTATAATTCCAAATGAAAACAGCTGAATTGTTATTTTATATTGAGACACAAGTGGAACCGTTGGTGGGACGGAGACAGATGAACGCCCAGGTGTCTAATTGCTAATTGAATGTAGAGCAGCAATCTGTTGCAGGTGTTTTTCCAACCCAACCTAGCAATTATCCATCATAAGAGACTGATTCTCACACTCAACACCTCAAGTGATTTTTTGTAATACAGGTTCTTCAAACCAGTTAATGGTTAGAGGTGAGACAAATTATAATTTCAGGGGTCTAATAAATGTAGGCTGTCTACGAACTTCAATACTCACACAGCTAAGAGGTTCTATCAGTGACATTCTGAGGGGAAAGAAAGTGATTTGCTCAAAATTATTTTACAAAGAGCAAATACAGCTCAAAGGTGAGTGGATACAGTGGCAGTCAGAAGCAAACCCACACACAGAGACAGTCCTGGACAAGCACATTTATATAACCCAGCCTGGGGCCCACAGGAGATCCAGAGTGTGTGTGTGTGTCTGTGTGTGTGTGTGTGTGTCTGTGTGTGTGTGTGTGTCTGTGTGTGGACTGTCAACACCAAGATAAGTCAGATGAAAAAATCCCCAAATAAATCAGGGTCTATTGGGAGAATTATCTATAAATGAACAAATAATGTTTCCTTGACATTCCATCACTTAATTCACTGGACCAGTGTGAAAGGATCTGGCTGTGTGCTTCCTCCAGAGCCGAAGACACCTCAGAGGATTTCACACCACAGTCTCCAGAGCTGTGGTCCCCAACCCTGGTCCTCAGGGAACACCTGCATGTTTTACATGTTTCTCTGCTCCAGCACACCTGATTCAAATGAATGGTCGTTGTCAAGCTCTGTGGAAGCCTGATGATTAGAATCAGGTGTGCTGGAGCAGGGAAACATCTGAAACAGTCAGGACAGCGTCCCCAGGATCGCCCACCCCTGCTTCAGACCACTCCATATGACATGCACTGCTCTGTACAAAGAGGCTCTGTCTGCCTTTAGTGTCAATGTTAGCCTTTTCTAGTGTTCCTTGAACTTTCAACCAACAGGAAGAGTAACACATCATTGTTTTGATGTATCTTAGACCCAGCTGCAGCCTTCTGTCTTATTCAAAACAAGCCTAGTGGATCGTGAGTATGAACTGAACTAGTATCCGTATCACATCATCAGATACTATTCCAAAGTGAGGAATGTGGCAAAACATTTCATGGAGGCTAAAATGAGGAGGCTAAACAGTCTCTTTCTCTTCTGCTTGTTCATCATATCTCATCATAGATTATAAAGGGCTGTAAAGTGAAATACAGCCAGACTAGGTTACTGTTGTTGTTGATGCACTTGGCAGAGTGCAGTTCCAGACTACGTCACATGACATGAGTAACACATGACATGGTAGCATGGAGAGCTTTCGATGGCTCACTAAGTGGCTTAATAATGAGGGACAGACTCACAGCTTCTAGTAGGTTGTTATTTCCAGCTTTCTTAACAATGACATACGTGTGTGTGTCCTGATAACATAAGAGGACGATCTGAATCCCATGATGTCCTCATGGTGACATGAGACTTGATTTCCATGTGGTGATTTTAAATCACAGACACATGATGTCCTGTTCTGTGTGGCTAAGTGAGTGTGTGTGTGTGTGTGTGTGTGTGTGTGCGTGGGTATGAATGCATGAAAGGCTAAACCTGGAACATGAGTGTCTGCCAGGCATGACCACACAGTCTGGCCGTCATGTCCCGGAGCTGAGAGCGTGTGCTGGTCGTGTGCACACGCGTGTGTCTGTGTGTGTGTTTGCACCCTACATGCTCCGTGCTCAACAACAGTCCTGGTGGCACAGGAACGGGTCAGCTGTGAAAACGACCACAAGCTGTTCCTGCTCTGTGACCTCCTGGCACCCCCCCCCCTACCCCCCCAACCCCAACCCCCCCCACCCCCACCACCCCCCTGCCCCCCCCCCCTGCTCTTCCCCCGCTCCGCTGCCATTAACCGTAACACTCTCCTTCGTGGTGCTGTTCCCTTGGGTAGGAACCCTTGAGGCAGCACGAGGACACAGTGTGCACCTGCTGACAGGCTGGGATGGAACTCTGTGACGCCTTTTAGTTCCAGCGACGTTTTTCTGAAAGTCTCTGACAGAGGTGTGGCTGCTCACAAAGTTAAATTTTTACATTTTTACATTGTCATTTATCAGACGCTCTTATCCACAGTGACTTACAGCCAGTACAGGGACATTTCTCCAAGGCAAGTAGGGTGAAGTGCCTTGCCCAAGGACACGTCATGTTGGAATGGTCGGGATTTGAACCTGCAACCTCCTGATTACTAGCCCGATTCACTAACCACTCACCCACCTGACTCAAATTTGCAGTGTGTCCTTAAAACTTACTACTGAACTCACTTGTGAAAACTGGAACACACCAATGGCATGAATGAGGCCTGTTTCCCTCCTTATTCTTAGCTTTAGAGAGGTTAGGGGTCAACCTGAAGAGGCCCTACATGTCCCATCTTCAGCCAGTCAGTGTGACGCTCTCCTCCCACCTGCTCCTCACAGACCCTCCCTCCCAACAGCGAGGTGTGCTACTCACACAACAACACACTGATCACCGGAGACAACACACTGATCACCGGAGACAACACACTGATCACCGGAGACAACACACTGATCACCGGGGACAACACACTGATCACCGGAGACAACACACTGATCACCGGGGACAACACACTGATCACCGGAGACAACACACTGATCACCGGAGACAACACACTGATCACCGGGGACAACACACTGATCACCGGGGACAACACACTGATCACCGGGGACAACACACTGATCACCGGGGACAACACACTGATCACCGGGGACAACACACTGATCACCGGGGACAACACACTGATCACCGGGGACAACACACTGATCACCGGGGACAACACACTGATCACCGGGGACAACACACTGATCACCGGGGACAACACACTGATCACCGGGGACAACACACTGATCACCGGGGACAACACACTGCTGCATGGATAAACATCCAAGAAGAAGAGGGAGTGGCACAGTCAGTTAGGGAGTCAGGCTAGTGATCAGAAGGTACCCTGTTCGAACCCCGGCTGTGCCAGCATGATGTTGTGTCCTTGGGCAAGGCACTTCACCCTACTTGCCTCAGTGGGAATGTCCCTGTACTGCGGTAAGGTGACCTTTGCCTTCTGCCCCACTGTAACAAGTATTTGGTGCAGGAACACGCAACAAAGAGTTCAAGTGAAGTCGACGCCCACGTTGAATTGGTGCAAAAATAGCTGCTAGTGATCAGATGGAGATTGACTGGTTGGGTCTGTATTTCCACAGCTTATGTAACCACACTGGTCTTTTCTGCCTGCTCACTTTGTTTGCTCATGAAGCTCAGGCTCCACCACCCCGCTCTATGTCACACACACACACACACACATGCATGCGTTAACTGCAGTTGCCATGGCAACCTCACAAACCACTGCCACGAAGAGAAGAAGAGAGAGACAGAGAGAAAGAAGGAGTGGAGGAATGATTTATCCATTATTTTCTAACCATGTAGATCAAAATTATCGTCTTTTTATAGAATAAAAAACTACGGATAAAGGCAACATTAAATAGGTGGCTCTTATAGTTACATAATGATCATACAACTGAAAAAAGATGAGTGTGGAGTTGGACAACTTGTCTGTTCAATCAAAATAGCTGATATGTCAGAGCTACCTCATTCTGCTGAACATGTATCAGCACTTATTCTATATAAACTTCTATTAGGCTGCAAAGGCAAGTCAAAGGCTTCTCTGAATCAGAAAGGAGAGCTAAGTTACAGCACAATGTAAGCAGTGGCGTAGGCAGCCTATCCATGTTTGCAGAGGGGGACCGTAAAAATCCTGTTTCCAGTCTACAGCAATAGAAAACCTGGATAAGAACCCTGGAAGTGATGGATGCTGATTGGTTCTGTAGAATCCATGGTGATCTTTGCTGCCATAAAACATCAGCAGGTTATTCATGAACAGAGATTATGCAGCCAGTGTTGTTTAGCAAGGTAATCTCTCACAGATGATACACAGTGAAATGGATTAGCTCATTTAACTGTGTGGAAAAAAGGAAAAACTACTTGATTGTTTATATGGGAGTTTCCAGCTCCTTGATTCAACATTTGGTTTTCACCAGGCAAACTGCATGAATTCTTCTGCCAAGATACTGTTATGTTCGACGTTGTCGCTTAAAGCCTTTGAATTTAAATATGCTAATAGAGGGCGAGGTTGCCAACCACATTTTTTCTTCCTCAAACTGACAAGATGGCGCTTTCCACTCTAGCAGTCCTGTAAATGATCTCCTATATAACATGCAGAGATATTACACAGCATGTATTGTACAGTCGCATATAATAATAACCATAAAGAAAAACGAAGTGAAAGACTGTTATGATTGGCTATTGCTCTGATGTCAATCAAATAGCACATTCTATTTTGAACATACTGTACAAAGTATGCAAAGTAATGAAAGCTGTGGTGTTAGATAATACCAGGCTTTATCTAGTTCTTATTAACTGCTATTAAAGACCAGCAATGGGAGATTAAATGATCAAGCTATTTCCTCTACCATTTCCAAACGACCGTCTGTTTCCTGAGAAACCATTAGTTGTAACTAACTGCCCACAGGGATGAGGGGAAAGGCTTTGTGAAAAGGTAAAAGAAAAAGAGAGAGGATAATACACATTTTACGTCACGCACAATTACATAAGTGATATTCTTTAAATCAAACTTTTGTCAAATGAAATGGAAATATGCCAAATGTAAGGGAACAGAAGGTTGGGAAGCAGAGCCTGCAGATATCCAAACGCCAGGCCTCTCTAATTTGAGATAATTTCACTCATTTGCATGAATAAGCTACACAGAGAAGAAAGGAAAAAATTGAAAGGAGCAGGAGAATTAGACTGATTTGTTGGGCCTGGGATCAGAGACAGCTTTGGTGTTAGAGAGTTACACTGACATGGGGAGGGGGTTGATATGGGGAGGGGGGTTGGAGGGGAGGTGACATGGGGAGGGGGGTTGGAGGGAGGTGACATGGGGAGGGGGTGTTGGAGGGAGGTGACATGGGGAGGGGGTGTTGGAGGGAGGTGACATGGGGAGGGGGGTTGGAGGGGAGGTGACATGGGGAGGGGGTGTTGGAGGGAGGTGACATGGGGAGGGGGGTTGGAGGGGAGGTGACATGGGGAGGGGGTGTTGGAGGGAGGTGACATGGGGAGGGGGGTTGGAGGGGGTTGATATGGGGAGGGGGTGTTGGAGGGGGGGTGACATGGGGAGGGGTGGGGGAGGGGGGGTGACATGGGGAGGGGGGTTGGAGGGGGGGTGACATGGGGAGGGGGGTTGGAGGGGGGGTGACATGGGGAGGGGTGGGGGAGGGGGGGTGACATGGGGAGGGGGGTTGGAGGGGGTTGATATGGGGAGGGGGTGTTGGAGGGGGGGTGACATGGGGAGGGGTGGGGGAGGGGGGGTGACATGGGGAGGGGGGTTGGAGGGGGGGTGACATGGGGAGGGGGGTTGGAGGGGGGGTGACATGGGGAGGGGTGGGGGAGGGGGGGTGACATGGGGAGGGGGGTTGGAGGGGGGGTGACATGGGGAGGGGGTGTTGGAGGGAGGTGATATGGGGAGGGGGGTTGGAGGGAGGTGACATGGGGAGGGGGGTTGGAGGGAGGTGACATGGGGAGGGGGGTTGGAGGGGGTTGATATGGGGAGGGGGGTTGGAGGGAGGTGACATGGGGAGGGGGGGTTGGAGGGAGGTGACATGGGGAGGGGGGTTGGAGGGGGTTGATATGGGGAGGGGGTGTTGGAGGGGGGGTGACATGGGGAGGGGTGGGGGAGGGGGGGTGACATGGGGAGGGGGGTTGGAGGGGGGGTGACATGGGGAGGGGGGTTGGAGGGGGGGTGACATGGGGAGGGGTGGGGGAGGGGGGGGTGACATGGGGAGGGGGGTTGGAGGGGGGGTGACATGGGGAGGGGGGTTGGAGGGGAGGTGACATGGGGAGGGGGGTTGGAGGGGGGGTGACATGGGGAGGGGGGTTGGAGGGGAGGTGACATGGGGAGGGGGGTTGGAGGGGGGGTGACATGGGGTGGGGGGTTGGAGGGGGGGGTGACATGGGGAGGGGGGGTGACTTGGAAAATTGTCAGTTTGATTCCTGCCATGGCTGTTTTTGAGGAGCCTGTTTTATGAAATGCTCTGGATTAGAGCGTCTGCCAAATGACTAAATGTAAATGCAGTCAAGCGCCTCTTATCAACTGCCTTTTTAATACCTTAAATAGTCATATAATAGTCATAGATCTGCAGTGGAATGAGTTCTGACATCGTGGCTCAAGGCCAAACAAACTCCCACTGCTAGAAGAAGAAATGCACATAGATCCACAACAACGTCCAATCTAACGTTCTCCACTGACATGCAGGCTCCCTTTGTGCTTTAGAAGGTGACGAGCATCAAACAGACATCCCAGATCCCCATCATGCACAGAGCATGAGGCACACAGGTGGCACTGCCTCCCTTCTCACCTGCTTTTGAAGATTGCCATCAGCACAACTGACACACCTTCTCAATATAACATCCAAGCCTGTGTGGAAATGTTTCTACCCGAGTCAGGCAGCTGGAATAGAAAAGCTCTGGTGTGCAGATTGCAGGACACAGTGACTGATTGTCTGACAAATTCAATGGTGCGTCTTCCCCTTTAGAGAAGCCCTGTGAGGCAGGGTGGGGCTGTTTTATAGTGTAGCTCAGTGATGCCCTGTGTGGCTGATACAGGGTGACTCACCCACATTAGTGTTACCTCACTAACTCAACATGAACATTCACAGGCTGCGTCCAGCATGGAGACCTGCCTTTCGTCCTGCCAGCTCACTTAACTGTCTTTTGCCACATCAGCCACAGTAAATTGTCCTTCGACAGACCGTTTTAATGTATTAACAGTGTGGTTCCACGTTACGCTGTAAAAAAAGGTTTGTCTCACAAAGATTTTGTTGTGTCTGAGAAAAGCTTTTCAAGAAACCCAGGAAGACCCCAGAAAAAAACGTAACCTTCCTGGTACAATCCTTGAAAAGTCTGCAACTCTTGTAAGGTAAAGTTACAATAAGGTATTCACATTACCAGATTCTAAGGAGCATAACTTGCACCTAACACCAGTTTGCTTTGGTGTAAAGAGTTGACGAGTTGGACTGTTTATCAATAGTAACCAAAAAGCCTGTCTGATAGTCTTGCTTTGAAGTTTTCTTACACACTGAAAACCGAAGATAGTTTGCTGCTTGTGTAATCAGGCAAAAAGTGTCTGCAGACCATGTTTACAATGATCTGTGTGGTTACACAACTCTGGATGCACCTGCCCGGCCTTCTTGCTAATGAAATCTGATCTTATTTGCATCTACCTCATGCACAATAAGCCCAATGACTAGCTGATGACCTAACACAGTCCTGGCTCTGTGCCAACATCATGGTGTACAGAAGGACTGAATCTGGATTAATTGAATTGCTCCACTTTTTCTTCCTGTTGTTCAATCACTCCCCCTCTCAAACAGCAGAGGTAAACAGGATCAGGTGTGGAGGACAGATATATACTGACTGATGCGTTGTGGTGATGAAACACAGGCTCGCTCTCTGCTAGGTCACTTCTCTGTTGACAATGTGTCTACAGTACAAACACTAAGGCTGCACATGCAGATGCAAACTGAATGAGACACTAGATATTGCAGTTCACACATATACAGTGTAATGAATGCATCAACAGAGCATCTCCAAATCCTAAACTGTGGTAAAAATCTTTTTTATCAATCTTTCCAGTCACTTTCTTACCTGTAGCCTCCACCATTCCTTCCAGGATGACCACAATCTCCAGGTCCTCCTTGGCCAGGTGTGCTTGGGAGATCTCCCAGAAGGGGCTGTTCTGGTTGATTTCATGGCAGATGATGAGGGGAGACACCAGGAACAACCTGTCGTCTCCTGTGTCGTAACCAACGTTCATGTCTGTTTGGTTGAGGGGGATGAACTCCCCTTCCTTGGTCTGTTTGGACTTGATCAGCTTGGCCCTGATCGAGGCTTCCACAATGTGAGAGTTCCGCAGATCCCCGACCCTGAACATCAGGCACAGTCTGCCATCCCTCATGGAGATGACGGCACAGGTGGAAAACACCAAGGTCTCTGCTCTCTTTTTGGGCTGGGAGATTTTCACGAACATGCAGCCCACCATGAAGGCGTTCACGATAGACCCTAAGACCGACTGGACCAACAACAAAACGATCCCCTCAGGGCACTGGTCTGTGATGACTCTGTACCCGTACCCTATAGTGGTCTCTGTCTCGATGGAGAACAGAAAGGCAGAAACAAACCCATTGAGGTTATTGACACAGGGAGTCCATGAGTTGTCCCCTATATGGTCCAAATCTCCACGCAAATAAGCAATGAGCCACCACATGAAGCCAAAGAAGAGCCATGTGACGGTGTAAACCAGAACAAAGATGAACAGGTTGAATCTCCACTTGAGGTCCACCAGCGTGGTGAAGATGTCTGTCAGGTAGCGGTAGGTCTCCCGGACGTTGCCGTGATGGACGTTGCACTTGCCGTCCTTACGCACGTACCTCTGGACCTTCCCCTTGACCCGCTCCTGGTCCACCACCAGGTCCTCCCGGACGTGCTTAGGCAGCTTGGGCTTTCGGATGGTGACCGGGCTCTCAACATCCTGCTCCATTGGGCCTTCTAGAGGGAGTCAAGCCTGCAGAAGGAGAACAGAGACAAGAGGAACAGACAGACGTTAACAACTGAGGCACAATCGCTGAATCAGCGGTCGGAATCTTATCTTTCGAGGAGGCAACATCATGGTGATGAAGCAGCTCCCTCTATTCTCAGGTTTATGCAAACTGAACCTGCAAAGCTAACATCAGAAAGCAGCCATTATTTATGTTTAGATATTCTCCATAAGATCCTTGAGTTTATACTTTTCCTACAAAAATCCTCATTCCAAAAAACACGTTAACAATTGATCGTTTGACAGTTTTACTGAAGGGAAAACAAATATAAGATGAACAATGTATAATAAGAACGAATTGATGGATGATGTTTCCAGTAGAGACTGTAGGTTTGGTGGATGAGTCAGAGGGTCAGGCCAGGTTCCTGGAGGTTGAGAGGACCCCCACCCCCCCTAGTGAGTCAGAGGGTCAGGCCAGGTTCCTGGAGGTTAATATGACCCCCACCCCCCCTAGTGTACCTGGATATCTGATGAAGGGTGGATGAGTAGGAGTACATGACAACACAAAAGACAAGTAGATAAATCCAAAAGTCAACTGACATAACCTCTCTATGACCCTTATAACTTCTCTAACATCAGTAACGTCTAACTCCTTATCCCAGTAAACTGGATATTAACCCTCCATATTTCTTAGCTGCCTAAATCCAGATTTTCTCACTGCTTATGTCAGCATGCTTATGGCATGAGATGATGAGTGTTTGCCTATAATAATACTGGACAGATTTATAACAAGTGCATGAGAAGAGGAGCCAGAGGGACGAAGAGGAAGAAGAACTGTTGGATTGGAACGGAACAGCCTTCAGTCTGTAGATCAGATGCTCTGTTAGGTTGACGGATGTTCTGATTCTCTAGTGAAGGACTGAAGGAAAATCTGTTCAAACCGTTACTTTTACACTCTTGACCTCATTCCTCAAGATGGACATTCCAGTCAGAGATTCCGTATTGACAAAAATGACAAATCAACAATAATATTTCTATTTGAAAAGAGAAAGGTCCATCATGTCCAAAGAAGTACTGAATGAAGCTGATGTGACTCCTGGAGCTGAGATGCTGCTGAGGAGACAGAGGAGAGTTAAGCTGCAGTGTCTGAACAGACAAACTGTCCAGAGCTATTTTCACTCCAGGAACATCAGTCCCTTGGTTCTTAGAGAGTGAGAGGAGGCCTCTCCCCCCCCCCCTTCCCCCCCCCCTTCCCCCCACCCATGACTAATCCCTGTGTCAGTGGCCGACGGCAGTCGCTCAGACAAGGGGCAGGTAATTCAATTAGTCCAGCTTCACTGGTCCTTCCTCTCATCCCCCCAGATTCATCATCTGACTCAGAACTGCAGCTCCAGCAGCACAAAGACAGCACAGCAGCAGCTCTCCAGAAAGATGAACACAAAGTCCCCCCCCACACACACCACAAAAGAAGCCAAAAACTGCTCCTTCAATGAAACATATTGAATGTCGACATAAGTCTGTACAGACTTGACAGGTAGGCTGTTGTTACAGGAACCTCTTTTTTAGGGGACAGGTTGGGGTGGTTGGCATGGCGAGGACAGAAAATGTATAGGCTATGTGCTTTATGCAGCCTTAATTGGTTGAGGTAATTGAATTACAACCCACTTACAATGCTTCTTGCCTCCATCTTTGCCTCATTTCTCACTGACAGCCCTCTCCAAAGAAACAACGCATGTGTGCTTTCTCCTCTCTTTATCTTGATTGGCTAGTGTCTGTTGCCGCTTGGGGTCATGTCTCCTATTTCAAACTACCCATCTCTTGGCTGCCATTACTCTAAATCAATAGGACGTCACTGTGTAATCTCCTTTGCACAGTGATGGCTCAAATGAATTAGAACAGTCCAGATAAGGTGAATACAGCAGCCTTCTGGAGGAACACTCATCACTTTTCTGGACACAGCAGACCGTTTACCAGAAGCTCTTTACAGCCATCTGCAGACTGCGTTTATGGGTCAATGAAATGGGCTTCACGTCCTGTTCTTTAAAGTGGCTCATTTCTTAGAAAGCTGCTGTCCGTTTCTCTTTGCCCCCTTCGGTGTGTTCTATCTCCTCAAATTCCATGAACTGTGAAGATCAAAGCACCATCTCACCATCACGCTGTTGCAGACTTGCGTCACAATTTGTGCAACCTTGACACAGAGACAATGATAGGATGTTACACACTGCTGTTCAGCACTATATTATTCAAGGCCTGATGAACCCCATGTCAAATCCCTGCAGGCCCAGAGTGGGAGTACTGAAGAGAGAGTCACAACTCTCATGCTGTCTAAATGTGGATGTGATCTACGTTGTTCTCTAACTGGGACACGTTGCCTCTTACAATCGATATTACAATGAGATCCCGTCAACACGACCGGTTATGGCATGATAAGTAAGACTAGAAAAAGGTAATTGTGTTAATATTTGGTCTGTAATGAATGCAAACGTGTTTGACCTTTTGAAGATTTACAAGGCCCAGAAACACCAGTGACAGCTGTAATATGGGTCTGGGTGACAGTGGGAAGCTCTCGCATTCAGTGACAAACAGCAGAGAAACACACGTATGTATTTATCTATATAGTTTTTTTTTTATTACCATATTCCACAGATGTCCTGTGTCAGAGTTAGAGTGCCAAAAAGCAGGCAACTCTCTAATCAATGTCAGTGAATCTCATTGATTTCTCATCCAAGACAGGCAGCTTCAATCAGTGCTGTTACCCTGACGTTGCCTCTGCGTTTCTCCGTTTCCACGGCAACCCCGGCGCTACAAAAAAAAAAACACCCCCTGGTGTGTGCCCCCTTCACTGCCACACCTGACAGGTGGAGAAGGAGGAGCTACTCAACATATTTACTAGCATACAAGGTAACATAACCCTAACCCTGACAAGGAAACCTTGAAATGGAGGATCTTTGTTCTCTGTTTCTGTTCAACTCTGTCCCTACCTCCCCATGCTTCACATGTTTTCTGGATATTCCCTCCACACCAGCCAGCTCCCTTGACGCACGCTTACAGACAAGCCTGAAATCTAATTAAAAACTTGTCCCACCGCTGATCAGAAATTAAAAAGTAAAACATTAATCAAGCCGCCTGCCTCTTTCTTTGTAATCCTTTTAAATGTGGGTTCTGTGTCATTCATACATAACCTATTGCAGCCGTTACATAAGATGGATTTATATTTTTGGTTGTTATGACTCTTCTGTGCAGGGAACCAGTCTATCAGTTCAAATCCAC
The DNA here is from genome assembly GCA_030340685.1 of Protosalanx chinensis. Classification (NCBI taxonomy): domain Eukaryota; kingdom Metazoa; phylum Chordata; class Actinopteri; order Osmeriformes; family Salangidae; genus Protosalanx; species Protosalanx chinensis. The sequence goes on along the minus strand of CM059338.1, from coordinate 590,002 downwards.
AAGGCTTCTTTTTCCAACTAATGTGTGTGTGGTGAGTCTGTAGACTGACCCCTCAGTCTGTCTCCACCTAATGTTGTGTGTGGTGGGTCTGTAGACTGACCCCTCAGTCTGTCTCCACCTAATGTGTGTGTGGTGGGTCTGTAGACTGACCCCTCAGTCTGTCTCCACCTAGCGTGTGTGTGGTAGGTCTGTAGACTGACCCTTCAGTCTGTGAACTCTGCTACACTTCTGATCACTCATCCCCTCATCTTCCTTCCTCTCCCCTGTTCTCTCTCTCCTTTTAACCTACGAACATCTTCCTGTTTTTGTTTGAAGACCCTGACCTTGAGTGCAACCTCTCTGTCCTTGATCAATTTCACGCTCCAAACACGGACCCCCCCCCCCCCCCCCCCCCCCCCATCAAAGACCCCATCAAAGACTCTCAATGTAAAGGATCACAGCAGGAACATCTATCCTTTGACACATCTGCATCAGACCGAGGTTTAAGAACAAAAATACATTAACATTTGCCCACAAACACACGAGGACCTCAAATCCCAACATGTGACTACATGTTTCACCTGGAGGTAGACTGACAATATATTCAGAGTTAGGAACCTCAATTCTGTCTTCCATAGACAGAAATTGAAGAAGCGAAACATTGACCGAGTTCTTTCAAACTCAGAATCAAAAAGCAAGGTTATGTCAATCGATTTGTCTGGCAACACCATTACTGTCCGTTCTACACTCCTCAGTCTTCTTCTACTCAGTATAGCTTTCCCCTCTTTCTCTCTCTCTCTTTCTCTGTCTCCTCTCTCTCTCTTTCTCTCCCCCTCTCTCTCTCTTTCTCTCCCCCTCTCTCTCTCACTCTCTTCTCAGTTTTGCAAACTAAATGGTGAGGAGCCTGCCCTCCAAATCAAATAAAAGCAGGCAATTGTTCCTGAGATTTCTTTGAAAAGAGAATGGGGGGGGGGGGGGGGGGGGGGGCAAAGCTACTGTGTCTAGCTCACATGGGGAGGATGCACAGAGGCAGCCTCCGAAAACAATCGCTCTCTGAAAAGGTCGTGCCATTTCGCCTGGCGATCAAATCGTATTAGCGACGCTGGGTTTCCTGCTGTGGGACATTATGATGGCTGCTTTTGTCCTTACAGAATCCAAAAGGCGTCAGGGTCACAGAAGAACACGCCACCCGGCTGTCAACAGCGCCACACCCGTCAGAGAGATCTGACCTAGGGTCAGCTCCAAATCACTTTCCACCTCACTCATTTCACCACACCTTCACACTCATCTTCCCCCTCCTCTTCAGCACTGAGAATGTGTGTTGACAATCAATTGAGGGCTTGAAAGTACTTCTCTGTGCTCTGCATTGACTGAACACCAGACCTCCCTGAACACCAGACCTCCCTGAACACCAGACCTCCCTGAACACCAGACCTCCCTGAACACCAGACCTCCCTGAACACCAGACCTCCCTGAACACCAGACCTCCCTGAACACCAGACCTCCCTGAACACCAGACCTCCTGAACACCAGACCTCCCTGAACACCAGACCAAACTCCTCCATATCTTTGCTGTGAGTACATCTCTACTTTCTCTCATCATCTATGTTTATCTATCAACACCATTTTAGTCTCTGGAGGAGGATCAGTTATTCTGGCCCTTTTTTTTTTAAATACCGCTGACATTTCTAGCAGGTCATGGTTTATTCTGATCACATTCTATCTAGCTCAGGAGCCCTGAAGTCTGGGCTGAAATCAACACATATTCCAATCCACATTTCTTCAACCCAAGGCTCCTCCCACAAGCATCTTTTTTTCTCTTCTGTAGCTTGGATTCATGAGGGGACGTTACTGTCATGACATCAGCTGACCTGAAACATGGCAAGGTGAATATCCATTTGCGTCTTCCAGACTCCTCCTCCTGACTCCTCCTCCAGACTCCTACTCCAGATTCCTCCTCCAGACTCCTCCTCCTCCTCCAGACTCCTTATCCTCCTGACTCCTCCTCCTCCAGACTTCTTATCCTCCTGAATCCAGACTCCTTCTCCTCCTCCTGACTCCTCCAGACTCCTCCTCCTGACTCCTCCACCCCTCCTGACTCCTGACTCCTCCTCCAGACTCCTCCACCCCTCCTGACTCCTCCTCCTCTTCCAGACTCCTCCTCTTGCTCCTCCTTCCCCTCCCTCACCTCCTCTGCTGTTCCTAAATCTGGGCTCATTTCAAACGGCAGCTCCAGCAGCAGTTTGACAGGTTAACAGGCGTCCCTGAGGACCACAAGGCTTTAAGGAGGCTCTGCTGTTCATTTGGATGATGGCGGCAGAGATGGACTTCCTCCCCACGTCCTCCCAGCCTCCAACAGCTCCAGCATGCATCTGATGAGTCAGACCTTGGTGATCAGAATAGAAGGACCATTTTCGGTCTAAAGTGCTCTGGGTCTTTCTATTCATGACATGTTTCATACAGTGTGCATCTGGAAAGCACATGGGCAAACTGTTGAGTGCAGTATTCAATTTACGAATTAGAAGGAAATGACTTGCCCTGCACACACACAGAAAAACGTAAAGCATTCATGTCAGGTGTCAAGGACAATCATGTTATCAAGCTGTCTGTCAACATAGGTCATTTTCTAAAAGGAAATATTTTCTCACATTGATTCTTGATGAATGAGTTCAGCGTTGCTAGGTTGCTTAGCAAGAATGCGGACGCACAGCTTTGCAATGAATATGAAATGTTTCATACATGTCATACATGTTTAATACATGTCGTGCATGTGGGAGGCAGGAGGCTGAGCAGTAAGGGAGGCGGTCTAGTCATCAGAAGGTCCCTGGTTCAAACCCCGGCTATGCCAACATGATGTTGTGCTGTTGGGTAAAGCACTTCAGCCTGCTTGCCTCAGGGGGGAATGTCCCTGTATTTGCTCTAAGTCACTCTGGATAAGAACGTCTGATAAATGTTTAATGTAAATGTGAATAGTGAGTTCTGGCCCTGACTCAAATGATGCAAATAGATGCAATGTCTCAACATTATGCAGCTACTACACAGCATTGATCTATGACTCCCTACGTCCTAAATATGAAGTCATTGCCTGGTTAATCTTCCAGTGTCTAAGCTGCTCTCTATCCTGACATAATGATGCTGGGCTGCCTCAGGGTAGCATCCAATATCCTCCCACCCACACATCCTGTCAGGTGATGTCAGGCCCTCAGGTGCAGGACGCACCAGGGAGGATTACAGGGAGACAGAACATGCAAACATTTGGACAGAAACAAATGCGGATTTGTGTCAGTCTAAAGTCACCTGTTTTGTCTAATCCACTGTTGTGGCATTGGCTGTGAAGCAGATGAGCCTTGGAAGCCATTTTGTGTCAATTTCTTCATTGTGTGCCCCTTAGGGGTGTCCAGTCCTGGTCCTCGAGGGCCACTGTCCTGACAGGGTCTTTACACACCCTGGACAGGATGGTCTATAGACACACTGACAGGGTCTCTACACACCCTGGACAGGATGGTCTATAGACACACTGACAGGGTCTCTACACTCACTGGACAGGATGGTCTATAGACACACTGACAGGCAGACAGTAATCCCCCCTGACAAGCTGCTAATGAAAAAGACAGTTTGCAGCTGTCAATATGGCCGTCACATGATTAGTCACATGATCAGACATCCCCACCATCATCAGCTCACGCTGCCATGTTCCTTCATATTCCAGAACCTCAGTCTGGGAAGAACTTCATGAAGTCTCTAACTTTGTGACATTTGACAGAGCTTGTATCCTGTCTTGTATGAAATTGCTTTATGCTTTTATATTCCCTTTCGCTCAGAGGCAATAATTAATGTC
>CM059338.1:526185-581185 GCA_030340685.1 Protosalanx chinensis | reverse complement strand
GTCCTCAGAGAACACCTGTCCTGCATGGTTTAGAATGTTTCCCTGCTCCAACACCTGTTTCAAATGCATGAGTCATTTTCCAGCTCTGCAGAAGCCTGCTTATTTACATTCAGTCATTTAGCAGGCGCTCTTATCAAGAGCGACTTACAGCAAATACAGGGACATTCCCCCTGAGGCAAGTAGGGTGAAGTGCCTTGCACAAGGACACAACATTATGTTGCCACAACCAGGGTTCAAACCGGGAACCTTCTGAATACCAGCCTGACTTTCTTACTGCTCAGCCACATGCCTTAAAGTCAAATCAAATCAACATTTATTTGTATAGCCCTTTTACAAGCAATGTCACAGAGGGCTTCACATATGCCGATAAATTGCCCCTCAACCAACCTAAACCCTCAAGGAAGATAAGAAAAGAAACTCCCAGAAAAACTCACTTAGGAGAAAAAATTGAAGAAACCTTGGAAGGAGCAATTCAGTGAGGGATCCCCTCCTCCAGGGACGGTAGAATGTTACCCTGTTTAAATGTTCCACACATTGGCAGAAAAAGCATCGAATATAATTTCTATTTAAGACTGTCCTGGTTGTACACAGCTACAACAGATTGGTATTTCTGTGAAAAGCCTAAAAATATGGAAATGTTTTGCAATAGGTGTCAGTGTATAAAGGCACAATGTAGCGCGTATTCTTATATAGAAAAACATACGTTATCTTAATCCAAACGGTGCACCATACTGTTCGAGGATTCAAGTGTAAATAAATAACAACAGTTGGCAGGCCTGTACAGCTAGGTATTCCACCTCACCTTTGATGCCAAAGACTGCTTGTGTGCAGTGATTCCATATACTTCACCTCCTCTGGCTCCAGCTTAACAAACCACAGAGATACTATTGTCACCAAATGAAGGCTTTGGCACAATAACAAGGAGAGGCCAGTGTGGAAAAGTACAACTGAAGCACAGCATCATGCTAGCTGTTTTCAACAGAACTGCAAAATAGAAAATCCCAGAGGATTAGAGGCAAGATTCCATTTTCAGAAATGTTGCTGCTGTTGCACGGAGCCGTGCCGCCATAATGAGGGAGGCAGAAAACCTGTTCATGAAAGATATTCTTGATGCGCCATATTTTCAGTTCTCAGACTGCAACATTTACTAGGATATAATGACAAAGTATTGACATTATCGATTAAATTGACTATAGTGACGAAATAGTGTATGAACCCCTTCGATACGTGTCTTAAAAACCCATTTCTAACATTCAGTGGCACATAACATTCATCTGATGAAAGTCCTGCTCTTTGAGAGGTAGGATTCTGTGTTGTTCTCAGAAGGACTGGCCCTACCATGCATGGTCCATCATGTCATATGTGTGCAGTGCCAAGTTTAACCTTTAGAGTCTGTCTCCTTGACTCTGAACCCCTCAAACAAAACCCTCTTTAATCCTTATAAATCTCAGCCTTAAATCATAACAGTGGTTAATGCTGTCCAATGAGAAAAACCCTTGTTTCTAGCCTTTGCTTTGCTTCTTCAACACTTTCTTCTTACATTAACTTAATTTTCCACAGGCCATCCTCATTAAATCAATAGTGAGCTGTTGAATCAGTTAGACCATGGAGGGACGAGGCCCTGAAACCAATCACCTAGCAGTGAAGGAGCTCCTCAGGGCCTGTAAATCCACATCCTGACAGGACTGCCCTGCTATGCTGGAGACACAACTGAGTTCCTCAAGAGTGCAGGACTCAATCTACCACCCTGGTACGACACACACACACATACAAACAATCACACTGGAACCAGAATCCCCAAAAATCCTATGGAATTCAGTGTTCTTTCAGAAGCTGACCAAAAGTTGCCTTGCATTTCATTTACATTTATTCATTTAGCAGACGCTTTTATCCAAAGCGACTTACAGTAAGTACAGGGACATTTTCCTTGAGGCAAGTAGGGTGAAGTGCCTTGCCCAAGGACACAACATCATATAGCCACAGCCGGGAATCGATCTCACAACCTTCCGATCATGAGGCCAACGTCTTAACATTAACATAACATTTCAACAACCTCAACACATTGGTACTGAAGCACCAGGCTGAAACTCCTAACATAAGAGAAAGAGACTCCAGTCATAAAGAGCTCTGATAGGTCCTAGCTTGAACCCAGAGCATATTAACTGATGGAACATCTCTGTGGGAAATCTAAGCTACAGCAAGGATGACTTGAACGAAGACTGCGTGAAAAGCAAACTACGCTTAATTCAATTATTGCTACTTCACACAAAGATAAAAAGAGCATTTAAAGAGTCGCCTGGCAGAGGAGACATTTTCCTTTGATATTTGAGTTAACGCTGTGCGGGAAATCCACATGAAATGCCATGAACCTTAACAATGATTTATAGTTTATTATGGAGATCACAAGTGACAATAGAAGATTTGTCTTCCTAACCTCCTTCCTCCTCTTCCCCCTTCCTATGGATAAATGCCAAAGATCAACCATTCTCGCTTTCAAAGCCATTCCTTTGCGGTTAATGCCTTGTTAAAATGCCACAATTACACTTAGTTTAACCTTGAAATGTCTAAAAACTAGAAGAATGTAGCATACGTAGCATCCCTTTGGTATGGGGGGACTGAGCTCTCAGCACTTGCGTGGTCATCGGCCAATGTTGGACCTGGCGCCAGTGGACATCGATCTGAGATGGTCTTCCAACCCCGGATCTGGTCGCCAGTCGGACGTCAGTCTCCCTGATGGACAAGGAGAGAGTTCCCGGTCCTTTTCCTCATCCCCCTGCGTGTGATGCTGCGCCAATCATAGGCCCAAGCCCAGTGACTGCCTAAATTGACTTTGTGCAACCTAAGACCCACGTTGAGCATTGAGTATTGATGTTTCAGCAACTTGTTAACTCTCTCTAGAGTTATGACTGTTTTAGCCTGTGTTCTGCTCCTCTCTTTCTCCAACCTTCCCTGGAGGAGGGGATCCCTCACTGAATTGCTCCTTCCAAGGTTTCTTCAATTTTTGGTTCCTAGTGAGTTTTTCTGGGAGTTTTTCCTTATCTTCCTTGAGGGTTTAGGTTGGTTGAGGGGCAGTTCTATGGGCACATGTGAAGCCCTCTGTGACATTGCTTGTAAAAAGGGCTATACAAATAAATTTTGATTTGATTTGTTGATTTGATCATGACATGAACAGGTTAAGAAATGATAACAATAACACACTTAGCTTGGCATTTAGACTAAATTGTATGATATTACATTTCTCTGAAACCAGGCTGAATTGTCTTGTCACAGCACCTAACATACAGTACATAGGAAGGTCACAAATGTCACCGAAAGTTTTGGATATAGAGAAAAAGAAATAATCGAAAGAATGTAAAGAAAGAAAGAGAAAGTGATTAACGGTAACTGGGGTTAGAGTCCATGCATTCATCAAGGGACAGATATTCATATCTAGAAACAAGGTACTCCACTGACCTGCCCAACTGGGAGAAAAGTAGAAATAAACTGAATTGAAATGTCAAGTGAAATACTGTTGGAATACAGGTAACAGATATTTGGCAAATCGCAGTCCCACACCGCCTTTCCATCTCTCCCAATCTCTATCTCTCTGTATTTGTCCCTTGAACTGGCCCATAGATAGAAGATGTAGAGAACCTGCTGTGCATCCCTATTGAGGATGACATCTCAGACATCCGAAAAATCCTCCAGACTAGATCTGGCATTGCTCTTTAGTCCACTAATGATCAAATATGCTGTCCTGCATTATAACACTCAGGGGAAAAAAACCTGAATATGAACAGCATGAAAGCATGAGAGAACGATTAATTATGTGGACCCTGACATTCCAAGATGAGCTCATGAGATATTAAAGACATGCTGTGTTAAATGCTAGAAAGGTATAAGGATGATTAGACTTTCTGTCATTTTGAAAGCTACTGAGAAACTAGTTTAAGAAGCACAATTGTCCATTAATCAACTCTTCAGCTCTGCTCTTTCATGTGCAGTCTGTGGGCTGTCGTGCTTGGAAAAAAATTGGCATTATGTCATAACCACCCTGTGCCAGATCAGCCTTTCTTACTGCCTGGCTGAACAGGGCTGGTTACATAGGTGGGGACACAGCCAGCACAAAACAGGTAGTAAGTAAGAAATAAGTCAGGGTAATAATATTCTATAAAAAATGTGTATTGGCAGTGACATGTTTACAATGCATTCATCCTAGTAATCAGACAGCCAGCACACACATTCATCTATTGGCAAGGCAACTAAATCAAATAAAAGTGAAGGAGGCAGTGTGTGCTTCTGTGTGCCTGCCAGCCCATGTGTCGTGTTTTCACAACTGTATGTTTTGCTCAACCACGGGAGGGGGGGGGGTTCTGTCCTGGGGGGGGGGGGGGGGGGGGGGGGGGGGGGGGGGGCTTCCCTCACTCCTCACACATTATCATCAGTCACCTATGACCTGAGCTTTTCCAACATTGGAGCGTATCTTGTTAGCAGCAGTCTGCTAGGACAAACCTTCGTTCGCGGGGGAATATTACGAGCTCGCGCTGCGGTGGTCTCCATGGCAACGCACATCTCAATCCATCAAGTGCTCACAATGGCATATGCACGAATGTGCTGGAAAAAAAGGTGGCAGCGTTACATGGGGGTCTCCCGTTCATCGATTTCTCCAACTTTCCTATTTTTAGCTGCTTAGCTTGACTGTGACGTGCAGCGTCAACATGGAGCATCAAAACACTCTTCTTTACTTATGGAAATGTTGCCTATGTTTTTCTCTGAAGAGGTCAGGAACTTTCCAGACTAAACATAACTAGGAAGACTGGAGGGAAGTCAGACATTACTAACCTTAGTTACCTAATCCTTTTAGGCTCACATTTCAATACTTAGTCTTACAATGCAATACTTCAGTGAAGAATGGAAAAATGTGAATTGCCTATTCGAGTTTCGAGTTTCCTCATCTGTTTTTCCTGTATAGATTGTTAGGTCAATCAATTGCATTTTAATTCTAATAAAAAAAATGACACCAAGTTATGCTTTTCTGACAGTATTAGTAGTTGTCAAACCCATGTAGCCTAATAGAATGACGTAGAGCAGACGTATGACTGTGATCATAAACTTCTGAGCAGACAGACTGATCTGCTTTCCATGGTCCTGAAGCTGTTCTCTTAAGCAGCATGCTAGTCCTGGAGCATCGCATGGACACGTCAGTTTAAAACCAATGAACTCGTTGAGACTGGACAGATGGTGGGTTCTCCTTTAACTCCGGGTTGCATAGTGACTAGTGCTAGTTTGCTAGATTCGTTGATTAAGCTGATATGTACACACACACACACACATAACGCAATTCCTCGTAAGGAACTTTAATATATTAACCACAGAACTGATCAACTGACTTTTCTGAATGACTATATTGTTAATATAGGGAAGTGTAGGTATGGCAGGATCCGTATTGCTTTGAGTCAAGCCTGTCAGGTTGGTAACTGTGTTTCAGACTCCTTTAGATGAACCTCCTCACATTAGGCTAACTGACTTTACTAAGCAACATGGCAGCTATCAAACTTGGTGTACTTACTGACCCGGATGCTTTCCTGGAATGAGGTCCTGTATTCGTCTTTTCGGTCCCAAAAGCAGTCACTGCCCTGCCTCAGCCCCTACCTGCCCTGCCCCAGTCACTGCCCTGCCTCAGCCCCTACCTGCCCTGCCCCAGTCACTGCCCTGCCTCAGCCCCTACCTGCCCTGCCCCAGTTACTGCCCTGCCTCGGCCTCTAACTGCCAGTCACTGCCCTGCCTCAGCCTCTAACTGCCAGTCACTGCCTTGCCTCAGCCTCTAACTGCCAGTCACTGCCCTGCCTCGGCCTCTAACTGCCAGTCACTGCCCTGCCTCGGCCTCTAACTGCCAGTTACTGCCCTGCCTCGGCCTCTAACTGCCAGTCACTGCCCTGCCTCGGCCTCTAACTGCCAGTCACTGCCCTGCCTCAGCCTCTAACTGCCAGTCACTGCCCTGCCTCGGCCTCTAACTGCCAGTCACTGCCCTGCCTCAGCCTCTAACTGCCAGTCACTGCCCTGCCTCAGCCTCTAACTGCCAGTCACTGCCCTGCCTCGGCCTCTAACTGCCAGTCACTGCCCTGCCTCAGCCTCTAACTGCCAGTCACTGCCCTGCCTCGGCCTCTAACTGCCAGTTACGGCCCTGCCTCGGCCTCTAACTGCCAGTCACTGCCCTGCCTCAGCCTCTAACTGCCAGTCACTGCCCCCACCATTGAACTGATCCCGCTTCCACAGAAGGCTGCGCGAGCACTCCACGGTGTGAGCGTGACATCTCCACGTCGCCATGGAGACGCAGGGGAGCTCGAGCAAAGAACAGAACAGCCGAGGTATCGTTTCATTAGCAAACATGCGCGAGCTCACCCAGTTAATCTGCGCTACACAAGCATGCACGAGACACAAGCATGCACGCGGCTGTATATTAACATGGGTATAAAACATGTCGAGGAAACGAATCTTGACAGTCAGAAAAGGCAACTCATGCGTGACACCAAGTAAAAATGACACTATTAAAGCTATGGCCTTCTTTTATGGAAACTAGGAGAGGATTAAAAGCTGCCACGGAAATGTTGTGCATATTGTTAAACTAAATAACAAGTTATGAGTAGAATTAATTGTTTAAAAAAAAGTTATCATGCTATAAGACGTACAACATTGGAAAGCCTAATGCTCAGGCAACATTTAGCTATAATTAAGGAGAACGTTGTCTTTTGAGTGACTGTTTATGTTGTATGACAGATCCAGCATCGTAATAAGAAGGTGTGGGAAGATTCACCGTCTTTATGGCTATTTGACGCGGTTTTTCGGACTCAAATTTGATCCGCTGTTGCATCTTCAAAAGAAAAACGATCATAGATTATAGATAATAGATCACGGTATAAATTAATTTCCGGTGTAGTTGGGTCCTTTCTCAGGAAACCCTCAAATAAAACATTTGTAGTCTAAGAGAAAGCGGTGCAATGTCTTATGTCATAGACTTGCCCACTTTCTTAACCTTTCTATATCCAGAAGCACAAAGTCAACATTCACACATTCAACAGAGAAACATGCACAGTTTGCCTACCTTCCTAACGTGCAGCACTTATTCATTCATCTTCTGAAACTATGACGGTGGATCTGCCAGATGATGTGTCGCTTCACAGCCTAGATTCAGAGATGACAGTCATTCCACCTTTTCCTCAGTGTTGAAAAATCCATCTCCTCTCATACCGTCTCCTCTGTGCGTCCAAGAGGGAGAGGGGGAGCTATGAGGAGTGTGTGTGTATGTGTGTGAGCAGGAGTGTGTGTTTGGGTGCGTGTGTGTTTGGGTGAGTGTGTGTTTGGATGAGTGTGTGTTTGGTTGAGTGTGTGAGCGGGCGTGTGTATGTGTGATAGAGATGGAGAATTGGGAGGAGGTTTCGCTTAGCTGGGAATCGAGTTGTTGTAATTGTCGTAAATGTACATTTAATATGACGCGAATCTACAACACAGGGTACACCCCCATATAGATTAGATTAGATTCAACTTTAATGTCATTAAACAGGTACAAGAACAGGGTAACGAAATACAGTGAGCATCCAACCAGAAGTGCAAAACAGTTATTACAACAGAATGTAACAGTAATAACTGTTTTGCACTTCTGGATGGTAACTGTATTTCGTTACCCTGTACTTGTACCTGTACTTGTGTAACCTCTATACGAGCTCACATGAAAACACGGGCGGGTGAAAACAATCCAGACTCTTGCAGAAGCGAACACAAAACAAAGATTGATAATGTTACAGTAATAATGAAACCTGTCAGTCATCCACATCCTAACTCCCACCCATCGATGAGTACAGAGGAATAAAGACCACTGAGATTGTTTCTATGAACAGGACCTATAAAAAGTCATCTCTAATTACAAAAAAATAGGACCAGCATGGGCAAGGCAAACGTAGCGAGTCACACGTAGCGAGTCACTTAAAAGTGAGAGTTATGCTTAAGTACTGAGTAGCCTATTGTCTGTTACCAAATAGTCTGTACTGTCAAATCAGGACGTTTTTTGAATGCATTTAGGTGTGTCCAGACTGGAGTCTGGGCCTCCCTGCTTACACTGACCCAAGAAAATGCATGGATAAGTCGAAGCGTTTTTTATTTATTTATATATATGTATTTTTTTAAAGGAGCCCAAAGGTCTATAGATAAGACGTCGCTCCACTCGATTAATTCTTGAGCTCTCTTAACATTCTCCATACTCAACCCTGAAATGAGGCAGGTTAATTACATTTTACCCTGCTGCCCTGTTGGATTGTGCTGAAATGTGCAGTCATGATTTATTTTTGTCTGAGTTCAATCAATCACATACAAGCTAAATGTCTCGTTGTGTGTGTGGGTTTTAAACAAAGTGGCAGGTCACTGTGGCCCCTGAAAAGAACACAAGGATTAAGACAAAAATAAGGTTGAGGACAGAAAACGCACGTGGAAGAATGTACATGTTATATCAGAGAAAACTGTAGCAGTTCACAGGAGTCAGACATGAATATACAAGGTTATGTTGTCTTATGTGAAGACATTAGACAGGAAAAATATATAGATCTAAGGACAGGAGACAATCACTTTTAGTCTTCTTCCATATTCGGTTGTGTTCAACTAACGTTAATTGTATCTAATACTATGATTCATTATTGTAGTTTGTAAGCAACTGAATTAGTAACTCAGTCTAAGACCTTACTGTGTGTGTAGCTCCATCGTACAGGAGGAGGGGGTCTCTGTTTCTCCATGGAGACCAGCGTCCTCATGCTCCCCTGAAGCAGAAGAGGAAGGGGAGAGGAGAGGGATTGGGGAGGGTAAGGATGGGAGAGTGAAGGAGAAGAGGGAGGTGGAGAGGAGGGGGTGGAGAGGAGGGGGTGGAGAGGAGGGGGTGGAGAGGAGGAGGTGGAGAGGAGGGGGTGGAGAGGAGGGGGAGAGGAGGAGGTGGAGAGGAGGAGGTGGAGAGGAGGGGGTGGAGAGGAGGGGGTGGAGAGGAGGAGGTGGAGAGGAGGGGGTGGAGAGGAGGAGGTGGAGAGGAGGGGGTGGAGAGGAGGGGGTGGAGAGGAGGAGGTGGAGAGGAGGGGGTGGAGAGGAGGGGGTGGAGAGGAGGGGGTGGAGAGGAGGGGGGTGGTGTTGGAGCGGAGATTGAGACCCGTTCAGTGTGATATCCACTGGGGCCACCTGGGGGCTTGAGAAGCTTTTTGCTGCAAAAGACCAACATCTGTTAAAAGGGGCTAAATCCTTCTGGTGGCAAAGTGTCATTTTAACAGCTGTGACCCTTTTGTCCTTCTACGCAACCTTCGCAGAGCAGCCATCTATTTGACCGTCACTGAAAAGGTAGCCAATCCGCTGGAAGCGAAGGTGGACGTTGTGGGAGGAGCAGGTGTGATGTGCCTGGCGACCAAGGTGAGACTCAGAGCTCATTCACACCTTTTGTAGCTGAGAATTTGTTCACATGTCCGGTCAGTCTGTTATCCTTTTGGGAAGTTGTGAAAGGGACAAAGAGATTATTTGTAGTCTGTGAGCTCTTATGGGAGCTGTCCATGGTGCTGAATCTGGAAGGATATCCTTAAAAAGCCTTACAATCTTCCAGCCTTACTATCAGCAGGTCTTTCACCTCAAAGCTTCATTGATGAAAGTTAGAGCTGCATCTCAGGATGATCCTGGTGGCTGAAAAGGTTGAACATCTCAATCATCTCATATAGAAAGTCTGGAGGGAGGGAGGGAGTCTGTGGGTGGTGTGTCGGGGTGTGTGATCCACATCAAAGAGATGCTACTAGATCTCCCACAAGGGACATGAGGACACCTGTAGTGTGACCTCAGCTGTACGGGACGAGCACGTGCACACACAAATACACACACACACACACACACACACAACAGCACACACACGCGCACACATGCGCACACACTCAAAGCAAACAGTTGCTTGCTTTAGAGCAAAGAAACCCTCTGCACAATGGTGATATCAGGTTGACATCCAATATTACTGAACCAACAGCAGTATTATAGCATTTGAATGTATTCAGTGTGAAAGGTAAACTATTATATGGATATGAGAGCCTGTAACTGTTATGACTGGAGTCTACGAGAAAATAGGTGGCTATGGTTTAGAGCAGGGGTCTCCTATACTGGTGAGCTATTTGCCTGTAGTTTCTTTTGATCCTGGCATATGTTTAAATTTACATTTAGTCATTCAGCAGACGCTTTTATCTGGAGCGACTTACAGGTAGTACATTATATCATTCTGGGCATTATAGGCATCGTGGGAAATACACAGGTAATTCAGTCATGTATTATTTATACAGAATAAAACAATATTAGAATTGTTATTATATTGTTATATTATTTTCAAGTAAAGCAACAACAGTGAGAGTTACATGGTGGAAATATGTAAATAATTGACTCTGAAGCCCTGTCCTTTTATTCATTAATAATGTATGAATCATTTGGAGAAATTGTAAATCTGCATATGAAGAATCCATATAGTTCATGATAAATAAGTCCTAACATTAGGTCAGTGTATTTCTGGACATATACATACTTTACTATTCTCACCAAAAAAAGAAAGAAAACAACATGTACCACAAATGGTGAGATGTTTTGTGAGTGAAATCAACAATCAAACTACAGAAACGGTCAAATGTTCTTCCAACATTTCTGAGGAAAGACAGGAAGCATCATCATAAACACTGGTGTTACACAAACACACATGATTGACAGTAATTAACACTGTCATGTCAAATTGGCACTATGCAATATGAACTCTACCACATATCCAGGCAATACCAAGAAATACATCGGTTCGGGTTATGCAATATCAGATTCGATCAAATTTTTGGAAGAGCATCATCAATAGATGATTCATTGTCATGTGACAGCCTATCATTAGGATCATGCCAAACACATTTTACCTCTTGTTTCCTGGAAGGTGATACCCCCAAAGACCTTGAAAAAAGAGAATGGTCTTCCTTACATTTACAATAACGTTTATTCATTTAGCAGACGCCTTTATTCAAAGCGAATTCCAAGAGAGAGCTTTACAAAAGAACATCGATCACTGATCAATAACAACGTCATAGTCCCCAGACATAGCGGGTTTATAGATTATGAAACATACATTGTGAGAAACCAAACAAGAGAAGATCAACATGAGCATTCCAACGTGCAATAGTGTAGCTGTAGGAAAGCAAGTAATAATAATAATTGATCATTCTTTTGTAAACTCAATATTAAGTTACCCTTACAGTTATTTTATGTAAACAAAAGATTGTTAGATGTTGACATCAGTGGAGACAGAGAGTGGCTCCAGTTTCAGAGAGGATTTGTTGCCAAATGAAAGAAGAATCTCAAGATCAGCGACTCCAGCTGAGACCAGGAGGAACAGAGAACTAAGAAGAACAGATCAATTCCTGCTTTTCACTCATTCTTGAGAGAAAGAGTGGCCTGCAGACTCTCTCTCTCTCTCCCCACTCCCTCCCTCTGTCTGTCTCTCCCCCCTCCCTCTCCCTCCCTCTGTCTCTGTCTTTTTTTCTACCTCTCTCTCTCCCCCTCCTTGTCTCTATCTCCCTCCCTCTCTTCCCTCTGTCTCTGTATCTCTTCCTTCCTCTCTTTCCCTCTCCCTCTCTCCCTCTCTCTCTCTCTCTCTCTCTCTCTCTCTCCCCCTCCCTCTCTGTCTGTCCTCGATTTTCTATTCTTCTTTATTCTTCTGCCTAATTTATTTCCATTGCTCTCCACCTGGTAGGAACAGGCTTGATTTCACCAGCTTACAAAGCCGAGCCTCATCGGTTGAGCACTAAATCCCAGGTCTTACCTGGGTGATTATTTCTCTTCTCCTTCCCCAGTTACATAACACCATTTCTGTGGTAGAAACATGTATGAACACAAACACACACACACACACACATGCACCCCCTTATCCCCTGACACACAGAGAAACACACACACTCATATAGAAGCCTGGATTCATACACACAAACACACACACTCATATAGAAGCCTGGATTCATACACACAAACACACACACTCATATAGAAGCCTGGATTCATACACACAAACACACACACTCATATAGAAGCCTGGATTCATACACACAAACACACACACTCATATAGAAGCCTGGATTCATATACTGTACATAAACACACATACTCACATTCATTTACACAAAGGCTAATATGCACACACATACAACTGGCCCCATGTTGTAACACACCGGGATACCAGGACATGAATCACACTAATGTATGAGAATGGCAGAGAAAAATCCAAATGTCAGAGAGGAGGTGGGAGGAAAACCAGCCAGGGGTGCAGAATGGTGATACAGAACTTTACTGACAGACTTCCTGTCAGAAGTCTAGAGAATACAGACACTCAGTCATCATGTCCCCTCCTGTATCCTCCTACATCCTGTTCAGACACAGCTGTGTGTCCACGATCAGCTTCAAGAATATCCTCAAGTTTTCAGACTCCCCACCATCCTGGGCCTCATCATCAACAACAACACAGCCTGCAGCCTTTCCTCCTATCCACTGATGAAGCACAGGTGGAGAGAGGCTCCTCCATTCTCCTCCTCCAGGCTCCTCCTCCATGCTCCTCCTTCAGACTCAGACAGAAATGTGGTATGTCTGTCAAAACCCAACTTCCTGCTACTACAGGTGCACCACTGCATCATGACTTCACAGTTGCATTACTTCCTGTTATGGCAGCTGTTCCCCTGCTAATTGCTCAGCGGTAGGCAGCGCATCATTGGCCAGCTCCACTCCATTCAAGATGCCTTAGAAAAGCACAGAAAACCACTAAAGACTCCAGCTGCCCAGTCTGCAGTTTGGACTGTTCCTGCTGCAGGCTGCTGGTATCACAGCAGAAGAGGCAGGATTACCAGACACTGTTCATCCAGACCGTCAGGCTACTCAAACAGGAATCCTTTATATATTTAACTCAGCTATTCCTATTTAATGTACACAACCATCTGTACTCTAACACCTTGTATTTATACAGTAAATATATTGATAGCATGTTTTGCAACTGTATATGTATTTCCCATCTCTGCTGCCAATGTTGTTGTTTTTTACTCTAGAAAGAATACACTAGAATGTAAATGTTCGATGCCTGTTATGTTATCATTCTTGCCATGTTGTGAGAATGTAAGTGTTCAGGATGACCTTGAGTTACACTGCACACATGATAATCACACATGATAAATCCCTGTTTATTCAGAATTCTACAAACTGACTCTAACTATTCGTTCTTTCCAGTAAAGAAGACTAAATATTAGCCTCAAATGAGCAGCTGTCACAAGAGCTTGCATCTTGCAAAAAATATACTTTGATCTGCTTAAAAATGTATCAGTAAGATCGACTCATACCCATTCAAGCCTAGAAAAGCCTTGATGCTGAAATTGCATACAATGCATACAAACACATGAAATATGCTAACAATATGCCAACACAGCACAACACAAATACTCATACATAGCTTAGGGTCAACATGGTTTGGCCCAGTTCTTTCATAGCTTCAGGATTTGGCCCCTGTCTTCCTCAGCATCTTCCCTTCCTCCAGTGTGCCACCATCATGGGGCTAAGGCAGCATGAGAGCATAGAGAGGAAGAGGGGTCTGGCTCTGATAGGCCAACTCTGATGGACTTGTGCCAAGGCTACTGTGGAGGGAACGGCTGCTTGGTGAGAACGGATGAGAGGGTGAAAGGGAGAGAGAGAGAGAGAGAGAGAGAAATAAGGTGAGTTTAGGAAAAGATGACACACGTTGAGACACATCCAGAACCTGCGACTGATAGAACTGCTTCCAGCTCATGGCTGTTACATCGTCCATGTTTAGAACCTTACATCACTTCTACAGTATGTTGTTGTCATTAGTTTCTTCTTTATCTGTGTTTAACTGCAGGCTGTAACAAGGCCCACAAGATGGAGAGGGCAGGTTTTATATTCCTTTACTGTCTTCATCCCTCATATCTGACAGGGCATGAGAGCATCAGTGACATCATGTCTTCCTGCCTAAACTGCCAAAGGGCCACAGTGATGACAAGAAACAGGGCGACCTGTGTCTCAGGTGCTCTGAATAAGATATATTACATACTCATCATCCTCCACAGTCAAAACATCATAGTATCAGTTGAAGGGTATTCCTAAATTTTAAGTGATAACATTTTCTAAGAAGCAAAAAAAAAATCACACACTAAAAGCATTCAGTGTTATGTGAAGGTTAAAGTGGAAAAACAAGATGGTTTGAGCGATACTCTGCTGTTCTGCCATCCATTCCCCCTTAACCTTGGTACAAATGATCTGAAGCACCATAGACAACCAGCCACACAAACCATCACAGCCTCACAAGGGGATTGTACATTCCCTTAAGCTGAAGCAAAACATGATGTGTGTGTGTGTGTGGACACACACCTAACACAGCTCAGAGTGAGATACACGATGTGTGTGTGTGTGTGGACACACACCTAACACAGCTCAGAGAGGGTTATATCAGCCCAGTCTCACTCCCATTATGAAGTTGTCTGAGTCGCAGTATAGAGTGAGTGAGTGAGTGAGCGCGTGCCAACACAGAAGGAAAACCCTTTGAAGACGACTTGTTATGGGAGCCCATTTCCACTGGCTTCCCAAGGGGAGGGAGAGTTTAGCAGCAGCTTGACTTAGGCTTTGGAGGACTGAGGGAGAAGTTCTGGACAGCAGTGTGACACAGCTTACTGAGCATCCGAGCACCAGGAGGGGATTTAGAGAGAATCCAGTGTAGCAGGAAGATGATCCATTTGTTTGACAGTGCTTGTGGATGGATGGTGAATATGCTGCACTTTAATGCCAAGGGGGAAAATTGTTAATTTTGTGGCATTCGTCTAATTCTGATCACATGGGTTTGTTAGGAAGCTTGCATTCTGGAAAGTCTGTTAATTATAGTGTAAATGCTGAACTGTTGTCGAAATTGATGTGGGCATTTTGCTGAATATATGCAATGCCTTCTCAAGTAACCTCCTGCTATTTGAATCAAATACAAATATTATTTTGTATTGCCTTTTTTTTACAAGCAGTCACATGGGGCTTCACATATGCTCATATAACTGATCCTGAACCAAGCTGAACCCTCAAGGAAGACAGAACTCCCAGAAAGGTTGCATAAAGTCAGTTTAACCATCCACAGAGATGTGGTTCATGATTACACCATCTGTTGGGTTATTTACAGAGAACCTAGAGATCACAGAACCTGTTCAAACAGTATTTATTTCCTGGCAGATGTTGCAGATGCATGAAAACGTGAGCTCTCTCTCTCCTACAGACAGAATCCACTCAATCATATACACTCTCTGAATGTCAGGTAAAAATAAGCACGTATTGATTTATAGTGCAAAGGAAATCTACAGTATCACAAAGATATATTCTATTCACAAAAACAACACTAAATCCAGTCAATCTTTCAGAGTTTCTCTATGCTTCCATAAAAAAATACTGAACTTCTAGTTCTCGTCCAAACCTTTATGTTGTGTACTAAAGAAAGTGCAAGTTTGACAACAAGAGAGACGGAGAGATAAAGAGAGAGTTTAAAGATGTTCTCATGTGAAGGATGTGGGGCTGTCAATCAGACATTCTTCATGCTGTGTGTGTCAACAGGCTGATTAGAACAATGGAGGTGGTTAGAACAGGTTCCTGCAGTGAGGGAACCAGCCAGGTGTCAGGTTCTCTGTCCCTGAAGAGGACCAGCAGGGCTGGAACCACAGAAGGACCAGGACCAAACCTGGGTCAAAATACCTTTATGGATTCACAAAACCTCACCTGTCTGTTTAGGATCACCGTAGGATCAAAAAGAAAATCCATGTATGTTTTGGCTAACCTAATGCTTTCAAAAGACAGATAATCAAGATGGAAATATGTTTCTGACAAAAGCAGTAATAATTAAAGGAGTTCAGAGGCTAAAAGGCAGAGTTGAGCTCAAAGAGTTGAGCTAAATTTTTTAACAGGCACATAGGTATACTTTAAGGGTGTACTCTCTCATGTCTCCTCTTACCTACCGCAGTCACAGACGATCCTAAAGAGAGGCACGCGTGCACGTATGTCTGAGTGCACGTGAGAGCAAGTCAGAGTGGAGGAGAGACTCAGTGGAGATCTGTGTGTTCTGAAACAACCACATTTATTTTCTATTTTGAACCCATAAACTCAGCCTTTAGTTACTTCCAGACAATGTTTGCCATAAAAGTGTACTGTAATAAAGGACACAGTGATGGATAATGGTTGAGGCCGGTCACAATGTTCTGTGAGGCCAGTTAGTCTCCCTGGATTTAGGAACCTGTGCATTATTCAAAACATTCAATCCAATAAGACACATTGTGTGAGTCAGACTGCATGAATAAAAAAAGGACAGAAATTACAATTTCACGTTCCAGATAGAGAGCTATTTTCAGACGGGGTGTCACTTCATAAAATGGGGACAGCTATCCCTCCCTCTCTCTCCTCTGTGACATGCTACCCTCACTCCAACACTGACGCTCCATCGCAGAGTTCAGGCTTCATGTCACCATGGCGATGGCAGGTAAGAATCCTCCCACCTGTTTCTGCTAACAGGACTGACATGACCATCTCTCAAGTGGACGAGTGAAGCATAAACACACACACACACAAAACAAGTAGGTCAAATATGTTGTATAGTGGACCAACATTTTATGAGTAGAAAATATGAAATATCTTCAGCCAAAGTGTTGGAGTAAGGAAAAATTCAATGAGATCCAATTGTCAAAGACATCAATTACTTCATAGATTTGCTGCATGTTAGTTAATTCCACAAGGACTACGAAGAAAAGGCCAAGCATGTCTTCATGAAGGGAATAATTAAATGTGAGCTACACTTGAAAACCAATCGAAAGTTAATCTGAGGAGAAGCCTTCACAAAGTGATCCATGGACAAACAAGAATCCATTGATTTATCAACTGAAAGCCATGTCTTGGCTGCCCATTCAAAAACAAGCTGTCACAACACAGGCTGAAGCAGCCATGACAAGCACGTCGAAACCAGCAGGAAGATGGATTATTTCAACCGTTCTGACAAGTCACAACTCTTTCGAGGATCATGACAGGGAACCTGTGACTGTGGAACACAGTGAATGGGTAACTTCTCAACATTTTGGAACTCTTTAGATCATAAACGATGGGCTGATAGTGGATTCCACAAATAAGAAGAAACAATGACCCTAAACCAGGTCATTGAACCTTTTCTGTCTGCCTTGATACCCAAGTGTGTAAATGCCTACATTTAATGGTGTGTACTGTTATTTTCCTTCTAGAATTAGTCTATTAATAACTGTGACAGATTTTCTTTCATGATTTAAATCCTAACCCTATTTTAACCCCTTCAAAAAGACATGATACATCTCAGAGGGTTTCCTCCTGAAAATAACATTCTACAACAATATGTATGTGGGTTCCAATAACCTTTTCTAATGGGAGCTTGATGATGCCCTAAATGTGTAAACCTCGTCTCACATGTACAGTAATCTGTGGTATCATTTAATCATGCACTGCACATATGTGATATTAAAGCTGGACCATGTAGCCACTGCTGAGCAGATGGAATACAGTGTTGGCCAATGTTAGCTTTCATGAATTATGAATGGATCTGGGAAGAGACAGAACATGTTTGTGGACGCCACAACGTTCAGAGTAAAACCTGAAGACCAAGGACATCAGACGCTTTGAAATTAAAACAAAAAGACACAATTTGTCTTCAACCAGGCAAAACAACAAGCTGCCCAGTCTGTCCTGTGTTGAATGTGTGCCTGTAATAGCCCTCAACAGTCAGCACACACACAAACACACACAAACACACACAAACACACACAAACACACAGATATAATCTAGATTCTTCTGTCTGCGGTGAAAAATGTGCAGCCACAGCAAAGGATTATCCTCGCTCAGACAGGGGACCATGGACCGAGATCTGTCTTGGACCACCAGGGGAGTCTGAGCAGGGGCCACCAGGGGAGTCTGAGCAGGGGCCCCAGGGGAGTCTGAGCAGGGGCCTCAGGGGAGTCTGAGCAGGGGCCCCAGGGGAGTCTGAGCAGGGGCCCCAGGGGAGTCTGAGCAGGGGCCCCAGGGGAGTCTGAGCAGGGGTCTCAGGGAGTCTGAGCAGGGGCCCCAGGGGAGTCTGAGCAGGGGCCTCACGGGAGTCTGAGCAGGGGCCCCAGGGGAGTCTGAGCAGGGGCCCCAGGGGAGTCTGAGCAGGGGCCCCAGGGGAGTCTGAGCAGGGGTCTCAGGGAGTCTGAGCAGGGGCCCCAGGGGAGTCTGAGCAGGGGCCTCACGGGAGTCTGAGCAGGGGTCTCAGGGAGTCTGAGCAGGGGCCTCAGGGGAGTCTGAGCAGGGGCCCCAGGGGAGTCTGAGCAGGGGCCCCAGGGGAGTCTGAGCAGGGGCCTCACGGGAGTCTGAGCAGGAACATCCCAATCTATAATGTGTTAATAAAGTGTTTCTATGTGAAGCAGTCTCTTTTGATGGTGTCACATGCAGAATTAGCTTTTCCAGCACACATGAGCAGATGATGCAGTCACACAGTTAATGAGCTCTCCTGCCTGGATGAGATTCCTTCCTGGTTCCCCAGAGGCCCTCACTGGTTTAACGGTAGATGTGAAATGAATGTGCATCACATAACCATATCACACCCAGACACATACATACATTACACAGAGTGGAATAATAAGTACGTTTCCCAAATGCCCCTAGGAATCTGGAACCATAAGACAGGTCTTGTATGTAATTAAAATGTGTTCAGTACAACCAGTACAGTACGGAACAGTATATGCATGGTCAAGATTCTCGTAAGAGACCAGTTCTTCCTAAGCTTCCATTTCAAGACCAAGTGCAACCAAAAGTACCAAAGTGAAACTATATTACTTCACTAGGAACATGTCGTTCCATGATTGTATTACTATACATGTGGAGAGGAACTCTGATCATTTTTTAATTAGTTCATATATTTTCGCTGTGAAATCTCAAGTGGATTTTCCTAAGAGAGACATACAGTCCCAGTTTGTGGTCGTAGAAGTGGAGATCAAGGCAGACTGAGGGGCCTGTACCCCTGCTTCCTCCTCTTCCTCTCCCCTCCCTCTTCACCTTCTACCACTCTTCACTTATCAGAGCAGACAGACGCATGTGAGCCACACCAGCCGTGATGGAAAGGGGAGCACGACTGGTGCAAAACGCTTCGGTGCGTTCCTGTGTCATCGCCTGAGAGCGTCCGAGTCGGGGGGGGGCACGCTGCTGCTAAAGACAGGAAGTGCCCATGAGCGTACTTCCTCTGGAGCCACCCGCTGTTCACAGACACCACACAGTGAAGAAGATCACTTTTACTAAGAAAAATGTATAAATAGAAATCCCTGATTGCATAACACATACAGTCTCTGAACACTAGTTTTGGTATGGCAGACTGTTAATGAAGTCTACTATTACTACAACTGAGAACCAGGTACATATTACACAATGAAAAAAAATAAGACATAGTTAAAATATGTTCTCAGGTGTAGAGATTGACGATCTAACGCCAATAGTCCGACACACATCACACATGTCACATCACACACGTCACATCACACACACATATCACATCAGCAGTAAGTGTTGGTTTGAATCCTTTCTATTGACTTCCTGTCCAACCTCACCTGACAACCTATATGGTTGACATGAAGAGAGCGGCTTTTCATTTTCAATACAGAGAATCAGCTTCCCTCTGTCAAGATCCAGTAATGATCAGACGAACTAGTCAACAAGCCTTGTCTTGTTGGCCTGTTACCTAGCCTGGAAACAGGAAGACACCTGGCTGGTGACAGGAAGACACCTGGCTGGTGACAGGAAGACACCTGGCTGGTGACAGGAAGACACCTGGCTGGTGACAGGAAGACACCTGCCTGAAGACAGGAAGACACCTGCCTGGTGACAGGAAGACACCTGCCTGGTGACAGGAAGACACCTGCCTGGTGACAGGAAGACACCTGCCTGAAGACAGGAAGACACCTGCCTGGTGACAGGAAGACACCTGGCTGGTGACAGGAAGACACCTGCCTGGTGACAGGAAGACACCTGCCTGAAGACAGGAAGACACCTGCCTGGTGACAGGAAGACACCTGCCTGGTGACAGGAAGACACCTGCCTGGTGACAGGAAGACACCTGCCTGGTGACAGGAAGACACCTGCCTGGTGACAGGAAGACACCTGCCTGAAGACAGGAAGACACCTGCCTGGTGACAGGAAGACACCTGGCTGGTGACAGGAAGACACCTGGCTGGTGACAGGAAGACACCTGGCTGGTGACAGGAAGACACCTGGCTGGTGACAGGAAGACACCTGGCTGGTGACAGGAAGACACCTGCCTGAAGACAGGAAGACACCTGCCTGGTGACAGGAAGACACCTGGCTGGTGACAGGAAGACACCTGGCTGGTGACAGGAAGACACCTGCCTGGTGACAGGAAGACACCTGCCTGGTGACAGGAAGACACCTGGCTGGTGACAGGAAGACACCTGGCTGGTAGATCAGGTCAGATCTGGTTTTGGATTTGCTCTACAGGAAATGTCTTGGTGGCTGTGGTGCTTCTATTCTCTGAGAGTCACTCTGAAGTACATAAGGTTACTGCAACATACATTTGCAGGCATTAACATTTGTCCGCACACACAGACACACACACACACAGACACACACCATCTTGAGCTGCTGCATGTGTTATTCCAGCAGCAGGGGGGAGCTCAGGGTGTCATGGAAAAGCTCTATAGGGAGTGTGAACTCCTTCCACTGCTATAGAGGAGACTGTCCCTCCCCTCCTGCCTGTGTCAGGACTGGGATAATCATCATCCCCACCATCTGCTGTTCAGCCCAAGCAGAACACACTGCTCCGCACGCACCACCAGCAGCTCCAGCAAACTCCAAATGTTTGGGACAAAGTCCCCATCCCTCCTCTTCGTTGGTACGGTGTGAGGTAAGATGAAGGGGTTGAGGGATAGCATTGGTACAGCCCGGCCATCTGCTCAATCAAGGAGGTGAAGGAAGGTTTATTTCAGCTGTCTCAGCAGCGCCCTCTGCTGGAACTTCAGATGTGAAGTTTCAAACGCTGCATAAGAAACTACTGCGTAGTGCCCATGATGCAATGGGGGGCACACACAGAAACACTGAAATGATGAAGCACAGTGCCCGCTTGATTATGTCCCAGATATTTAGAATGACAGTGCAGTGCCTGTGATGCAGCTTGTGATGACAGTTCTTTTCTGGTTTCAGCAATGAGATTTTTCATATCACAAATTAAATTCTCTAAAGATAGATAAAGTCAGTTAGGAGATGAAGTCAGTTAAGAGGAATGTTTTACAGTAAAATGATGGACTAGGTAATCCACATGCACGATGATGCCACAGAGAGAGAGCATACAGGACGGACTGTGATCAAACCAAACATTGACACACCAAACTTTAAACAACTTAACCTACAAGGAACCACACAGAAGCTTAGTGTTCAGACTGTATCAAAACCCTCTTAGAATAACTTCAAACAAATAGGCGAGAGAGAACTCTGGCAAGGGTATTTCAAAGGTAAAGTATCGCAGTCAACATCATCCCAGCTCAGATAACCGTCTACCAGAGACTTCTGTCACCAGTGATGTCCAGGAGCAGGTTTACATGAAGTCTAGTCTGGCAGGAGAACTAACATAACCTCATAGACCTCCACCTGTCTGCTGTCATGCCAACATGATGGAGGAGATATTAAAACAGAGGAGCCAGTCATTGATACAGCTTTTATTTGTGTGATGATTTATTTATTATTATCCACCACTGTAGCTGGAATGTTATTAGACTATACACATGACACACTAGAACACTCCAGCATCAAATGTTCTATTGAGTGCATTATTCAGATGTAAAAACATGAAACAGCATCCACAACGATGTTGAGTGCTCTGTGTTTACAACCAATCTGAAGCCATTACTGTAGGATCAGTAACCAGGGATTTGATGAGGACAACCCAGCATATTAATGACATGTTGTGCCCTCAGATATGGACATTTCCCAAGATGCCTCTTGTTCCTTAGACTCTCAGGTTCAAGCAATCTAAGGGGACGTCTCGTTCACTGAACCCCACAGACATTCAGGAAGTAATAAAACTGTTGATTCAATTAAATGTGCGATGTGACTAATAGCTCATTATTGTTTTGCACAGGGCTGTAGGCTCCTTCAATAATTACAATAATAGGCCTCCTGTTCTCCCTGGAGCTCCCAGCATGTTACTGCCTGATTAGAGGCACTTCTGCTCGCTGTTCTGATACGCTGCTTAGAGAACATGAACACTTGCTGCCTTATCAATCACAGCACAGCACATCTGGCTGTGAGAGATCATCAAGCAAGGAAAGTTCAAATTCTGCTGCTGCTGGTCCTGAAATGAACCCCATCCATGCTCTGCAGCAATAGGACCTTCCATCTCTCGTCTCTCTCCCCCCCCCCTCCCCCCCTCTCGTCCCCCTCTCCCCCCCTCGATGCTGAATGGTCTTCAGCAGGGCCAATATGGTCCTAATGAAAAACCCCAGGCTAAGGTACAGAGGTTGGGGGTTGCTTAAAAAGCTGGTTCTGAGCATTATCTTGCAACAGATGAAAACACAGCAATTTGATGCAGACACACATTTCTCTGTAAATATCCCTGTTCTGCTCATTTGCCCACACAGACACTGTTGCTACCCAGTAACCTTTTTCTATTAGTACTTATTCTATTATCCAGGTGTTTTTCCATATGTGTCCTTTCAAGCAATGGACTCATGACTGAATGAAGGCTAGGGTTTGTTGTATGATTTTCCCTTGATAACATTGGGAGAGTCTCTATAGAATAAGAACACTATGTTTGGTCAGTCTCTATAGAATAGGAACACTATTGGTCAGTCTCTATAGAATAGGAACACTATTGGTCAGTCTCTATAGAATAGGAACACTATTGGTCAGTCTCTATAGAATAGGAACACTATTGGTCAGTCTCTATAGAATAGGAACACTCTGATTGGGCAGCTCTGCAGTGAATATGATCACACAGTTTGGAGGGAGTGGGATTCAAATACTTACTCAGTGAATTGCTGTGAGCTTTCAGTAGTGGAAGAATGGCAGAGTGTGGTGATGTGTTCACATTCACATGTATTCATTTAGAATACTTTTATCCAAGGCTACTACCAAGAAAGAGCTTTACAAAAGAGCTTAGGTCACTGATCATAGCAGCTCACTCAATCATTCAATTATCTCATTCTCACATAAAGAAATAATCAATAAAATTATGAAGGACAATTAATAAATAACACTTATTTATGTGTAGAAATACACATAAATATCTCCATTAATTCATACATTCACATTTGATCAGATCTGTTGCTACAGAAGTGCGTTAGTTACACTATTTTACACACTATTCCTCTTACCCTTGGATCGCACACGCGCGCGCACACACACACACACGCGCGCGCACGCTGTCTGCACCATCACAGTTGAATCCGAATGGTGGCAAAACTGTCTTAGTAACACGAGTTAACTAGTTGAATTTTAATAAGATTTATTATAAACAAAATACAAACTTGCCTGTAACTAACATGTCAGAGAGCACGTGAGCCAGCCTGCCTGCTTGGATTTGGCTTTAAATACGCTTTTATGATCTAATTGATACTAAACATGGCTGACTCATAATAAAACGACTCATTAAGCAGTACAACCCACAAATACATTTTACGCCTAAACTAAACATTCTGAACACATTTAATTGTTTGTTTTGTTCAAAACTTTAACATGTAATTCTGAAAAGTTTGGACCAAGTTGGAGTTAATAAAATAACTTTTGGATTCATACCTGCGGAATGACGGTGTTCATTCTGAAGCTGCGCCTGCGCACTGTGTCCCTCTGGTCCCCACAGCAGCACCTTCTAATGGTCTGGATGTCAAGATAAAAGACAATAAAATAATATACCTCATCTCAGCTGTTTATCATACAATACATGCTGTGATAAACCTTTGACGGTAAATATCATAGCAAGTAATATTTGTTTATATAAAAAATCATGCAACCAAAATTACATTTCATTTGATCATGTCACTGTCTCAAATGAACACAGCATGATTGTGATAAGGCCTGGAAAAGATGATGTCCAAACACCGACTTTAGAGATGTTTATCTTACAGACCACAGCAGCAGGTCGACCCTCCATCTGAACGCTCAGTCTTTCTTCTTAGGTTGGATCACTTCTGCAAACTGCTGTCTAGTGTTTATCCTGAATCCCAAAGACTTGTGGACTGTGTGGCTTTCAGTTCAGTTCTATTTGAAACGCTTCACCTCCTACTCTTCATCAGCCTCCCACTCTTCATCAGCCTCCTACTCTTCATCAGCCTCCTACTCTTCATCAGCCTCCTACTCTTCATCAGCCTCCCACTCTTCATCAGCCTCCTACTCTTCATCAGCCTCCTACTCTTCATCAGCCTCCTACTCTTCATCAGCCTCCCACTCTTCATCAGCCTCCTACTCTTCATCAGCCTCCCACTCTTCATCAGCCTCCTACTCTTCATCAGCCTCCCACTCTTCATCAGCCTCCTACTCTTCATCAGCCTCCCACTCTTCATCAGCCTCCTACTCTTCATCAGCCTCCTACTCTTCATCAGCCTCCTACTCTTCATCAGCCTCCTACTCTTCATCAGCCTCCTGCTCTTCATCAGCCTCCTACTCTTCATCAGCCTCCTGCCTCATCTCTGGGGATGAGAACTACTGCAGTGACCTATAACACAGGTGTGAAGGGCAGCAGTAGTGACCTATAACACAGGTGTGAAGGGCAGCAGCAGTGACCTATAACACAGGTGTGAAGGGCAGCAGCAGTGACCTATAACACAGGTGTGAAGGGCAGCAGCAGTGACCTATAACACAGGTGTGAAGGGCAGCAGCAGTGACCTATAACACAGGTGTGAAGGGCAGCAGTAGTGACCTATAACACAGGTGTGAAGGGCAGCAGCAGTGACCTATAACACAGGTGTGAAGGGCAGCAGTAGTGACCTATAACACAGGTGTGAAGGGCAGCAGTAGTGACCTATAACACAGGTGTGAAGGGCAGCAGCAGTGACCTATAACACAGGTGTGAAGGGCAGCAGTAGTGACCTATAACACAGGTGTGAAGGGCAGCAGTAGTGACCTATAACACAGGTGTGAAGGGCAGCAGTAGTGACCTATAACACAGGTGTGAAGGGCAGCAGTAGTGACCTATAACACAGGTGTGAAGGGCAGCAGTAGTGACCTATAACACAGGTGTGAAGGGCAGCAGCAGTGACCTATAACACGGGTGTGAAGGGCAGCAGCAGTGACCTATAACACAGGTGTGAAGGGCAGCAGTAGTGACCTATAACACGGGTGTGAAGGGCAGCAGTAGTGACCTATAACACAGGTGTGAAGGGCAGCAGTAGTGACCTATAACACAGGTGTGAAGGGCAGCAGTAGTGACCTATAACACAGGTGTGAAGGGCAGCAGCAGTGACCTATAACACAGGTGTGAAGGGCAGCAGTAGTGACCTATAACACAGGTGTGAAGGGCAGCAGTAGTGACCTATAACACAGGTGTGAAGGGCAGCAGCAGTGACCTATAACACAGGTGTGAAGGGCAGCAGTAGTGACCTATAACACAGGTGTGAAGGGCAGCAGTAGTGACCTATAACACAGGTGTGAAGGGCAGCAGCAGTGACCTATAACACAGGTGTGAAGGGCAGCAGTAGTGACCTATAACACGGGTGTGAAGGGCAGCAGCAGTGACCTATAACACAGGTGTGAAGGGCAGCAGCAGTGACCTATAACACAGGTGTGAAGGGC
Organism: Protosalanx chinensis; assembly: GCA_030340685.1. Classification (NCBI taxonomy): domain Eukaryota; kingdom Metazoa; phylum Chordata; class Actinopteri; order Osmeriformes; family Salangidae; genus Protosalanx; species Protosalanx chinensis. Next base: position 555,336 of record CM059338.1, on the reverse strand, counting down.
AGCAGTAGTGACCTATAACACAGGTGTGAAGGGCAGCAGTAGTGACCTATAACACGGGTGTGAAGGGCAGCAGTAGTGACCTATAACACGGGTGTGAAGGGCAGCAGTAGTGACCTCCACCCAGTGCCGCCCGAACGATTTCTTTCATCTAATGATCTATTCAGCGCTCCCCACTTAGATAAAGATACTACTGCAAATGCCTTTGCTCCAGGCCCTGTGGATTAGGGTGTGTCTGTGTGTGTGTGTGTGTGTGTGTGTGTGTGTGTGGGTGGGAAGACCCCTGCACTAGATGCATTAGTTATTAACTACCTTTATGAATTTGTAACTAGTCTTCAGTCATCAGTAGCATATCTGAAAAAGCAGAGTCCTGAGGCAACGTTCTCAAAGTTAATGAGAGATAATGTTCCATACACACTTCCAGAGCCACCTCATCACTCCAGGACAGATACTGTATCAAGCAAATCATTTGGAAGACAAAATATGAAACAGGAAGACATTTAATGTGATTATAACGAGTCAGCGAGGAGAGAGACTAGACAGAGAAGGAGAACAAGTGGACACAGAAAGAGAGAGAGACAGACAGCAGATTATTAAGGTGCCTGTGTTAGCTGTCCATTAGCACTCCTGCCCCTGGCTGAGTTAATAACAAACGAAATGAGTTCTTTATCCTCAAATCTTGAAACGCGAGCCAAGGTCACTGTTTAGTGGGGCGAAGTGCTGGAAAAGTTATCGGTCTTTACAAACAATAACAATATGTTGCTAAAACACTTTTGTTGATATTTTGCTACATTTACAGGACTCCATTAAAATGATTTTAACACATATCTGCCAAGCAAATGTTCTGAAAAACAAAATGTACTCTGAAAAAGAGGCCTTCGTTAAATCTGCCTCACAGTGCAGTTCAGCTCAGTTTAAGTTCACATCTTAAAAAACGCAACAGTTTACTACCAACAGTAGTTTGTGACAGAGTGTAAAAACAGACATTTATGTATTCCAATTATTCACATACATAAACACAAACATAACCCCAAAAAAGGAATAGGCTGAAGCTCATAGCTTATTTAAGGCCTATCCTGATTAATCCATACTATTAGTGTTAATGAAAACAGCTTTGCATAAACAAAAATAAGCAAAACACAGATGAGTCACATTCTTATAAAACCACAACTGAAAAAAATGAACTTCAAAACAAACAGGTGAGAAAACTAAAAGAATGAAGCTTTCTTAAAGCCCAGTCAGCTGGAACAGAGAGGTGGAGTTTGTCTACAACAAAAGCTTTACCTGTGCAGGTAGCTTCCCCCCCCCCCCCCCCCTCCCCGTTCTTCTGCTCTCACTCTCTCTGCGTCCTAAATATGATCATACTAAAGTTCAATGCATAAAGGCAGGGACAATAGTCAGGACAAGGACATTGTGAAATGCTCTGAGAGGGCTGTTTCAAAGTAGTCTCACCTTACGCATTCGTTGTTTAGGGACAGGTAAACACACACCTGGGATCAACTGGGAAACAACATTAAATGTGAGTATGTTTTCTACATTTGACATTCCAAACTACAATATTGTTTTTCACTTTTAAGAACTTTTCTGAGACCCAATAGTTTCTCCAAGTGTGTTAGTGGAGCTTGGTTAATTTTTAACTGCCAAATGTGCTTATTAACTTTGAAAAGCAATAAGGAAAATGACAAGTTGTTGAGTTTTGACAGTAAATGTTTTGTTCCAGAAGTTGCTGTAATGTTTTGAGAGACAGAGCACGACCTTGTCTGACTCCCATTCTGTTGAAGGAAACCAGCTTTGTATAATTGTATTTTATAAATGTATATACTTACATTTAATCATTTAGCTACTTATGTTCCAATCACAGACAATTTGTTATGATAACAGCGTATGGACCCAATGTGCTTTGTTGTTTGTGATCCTAATAGGATAAGACAGAAGGTCCAATCACCAACCTGAATCTGACCAAACATGACTATCAAGAAACCAGAGGTCGTCCGAAGGATTGTGTCCAAGGACGGCCATAACAATGTGCGTATCGATAATGTGGAGGGCATGGTGAAGCTTTACCTCCATGATATCTGGACCACAGTGGTGGACATGAAGTGGCGTTACAAACTCACTCTTTTTGCCTCCACCTTCGTCATGACCTGGTTCATCTTCGGTGTCATCTTCTTCTTCATCGGCATGGGCAACGGCGATTTCAACACGGAGCTGCCCTCCAATCACACGCCTTGCGTCATGAACGTGGCGACTCTGACCGGCGCCTTCCTCTTCTCCCTGGAGTCTCAGACCACCATCGGCTACGGCTTCCGCTACATCTCTGAGGAGTGCCCGCTCGCCATCTTCACCCTGGTAACTCAGCTGGTCATCACTGGTCTGGCTGAGATCTTCGTGACGGGCGCCTTCCTGGCCAAGCTGGCGCGCCCAAAGAAGCGGGCGGAAACCATCAAATTCAGCAAGTGGGCAGTGGTGTGTCGTCATGAGGGGAAGACTTGCCTGGTGGTGCGGGTGGCCAACATGAGGAAGAGCCTGCTGATCCAGTGTCAGCTGACAGGAAAACTACTCAGCCCCAACATTACTGAGGAGGGGGAGAAGACGCTGATCCACCAGACCAGCGTAGACTTCTATATGGACTCCAGTGGAGACTGTCCCTTCCTCATTCTGCCTCTCACCTTCTATCATGTGCTGGATGAGAGCAGCCCTCTGAGGGGGCTGACCTCCGAGAACCTGAAAACACGAGACTTCGAGCTGCTGGTGACCCTCAACGCTACCATGGAGTCCACAGCTGCCACATGTCAGAGCCGCACTTCCTACGTCCCTCAGGAGATTCTGTGGGGTTACGAGTTCAAGCCGGTGCTCTTTAGCACCCCTGGGGGGCGATACGTCGCCGACTTTAACTACTTTGACAAGGTGCAGGGTAGCAACGATCCTGCCATCTTCACCTGCAACAAAACAGAGAAACTGAAGCTTGAGGAAGAGTTTAAGAAGGAATAGAGGGTCACCGCTTCAGCGCTGGGATGAAGGAGACTTCAGACAGTCTTGGCTAATCTGATCTCAGTTCAGTCTCAAAATCTTGAGAAAGTTTGTTTCATTAGTTGTCCGTCTAACATCTGAGCCAAACTAAAGAAGTCTTGTTACAGTATGACAACAAATGATTGCTTTAGATCCTGTATGATCACAGGAAAATAGATGTATAGTAACACAAAACATCTACACATCATTTAGATAGTCGTATTTATTTTATTTGACTGTAAAAGGCAGATAGGTTTAGAATGAATGATAGAATGATGGATCTGGTCGTTTTTCAATAAACGATTATCTTTAAAATTATATGTTTCATTGTCTTTATGGACACAACCCCCATACACAGCCTTGAAGTCACAATGCTCACTACCTCATTGTTATTGTTGTGGCAACAACCAGTTGATGGGTCAGTGTGGATTATCACTGTTGGCACGAAGTTACTGTGTGAAGTCTAAACAATCTCACCTGGCAACTGACCACATGCAGAACAGCATCTTCTCATCTGTGACCTTTTCAATATACACAGAAGGGACAGTATGTTGGTTGAAAATACTTTATTAGAAATGACACAGTAGAAAAATCTATCAAAGTATATCATTTTTATATTTTCTTTACATCATAAATCTCAGTATTTCAGTCTGGTTTAAATGTTTTTAAAAGGTTTGTCAGCTTAAAGTTGTTCTTCCCAACTGTTTTGCCATATCTTGCCTGGCAAACACAATCAGTTGTATAAAAGGATATATTGTTTATGTATGTAAACCGTATACAAAGCTTAATGCTGAAAGGCAAGAATGTTTTGGAATTTCTTATTGCCTACTTTGGTCCATTTCAATGGCTTTTTAAACTCTATTTCTCGAAAGAAAAACCTTGTCTCTAGGCTGTCTGAGATCAACTCGTAGTGTATAAATGCATAAGTTATATATTTATAATATAAAAAGAAATAAAACACTGACTTGAATACTTCAATCTAACAAACGCACAGCGTTCGTGACTCAGGAAAAATAAAATAAAAAATTTGCACTCTTTTTAAAATCTCTTTAGTATTGAGAGTTTCTGTGGTAAAGGCACTGGTCAAAAGCCCTCAGAGGCCCCTGACAGGGTTGAGGACCCCTCAGAGGCCCCGGACAGGGTTGAGGGCCCCTCAGAGGCCCCTGACAGGGTTGAGGGCCCCTCAGAGGCCCCTGACAAGTTGGAGGACCCCTCAGAGGCCCCTGACAGGGTTGAGGGCCCCTCAGAGGCCCCTGACAGGGTTGAAGACCCCTCAGAGGCCCCTGACAGGCTGGAGGACCCCTCAGAGGCCCCTAACAGACATGAGGACCCCTCAGAGGCCCCTGACAGGTTTGAGGACCCCTCAGAGGCCCCTGACAGGTTTGAGGACCCCTCTGAGGCCCCTGGCAGGCTGGAGGACCCCTCAGAGGCCCCTGACAGGGTTGAGGGCCCCTCAGAGGCCCCTGACAGGGTTGAAGACCCCTCAGAGGCCCCTGACAGACATGAGGACCCCTCAGAGGCCCCTGACAGGGTTGAGGGCCCCTCAGAGGCCCCTGACAGGGTGGAGGACCCCCCTCAGGGGCCCCTGACAGGGTTGAGGTTAAACACTTCATACCAATCCTGCATAGTCCAGTTTTTTTCTAGTTTCTAGTCAAATTTCCCAAATACAACACTGATGAAACGTTTTCAAGGCAAACTCTAAGGATAAAAGTCAAGTAATACAGCTTCCCTCTGCATCCATGAATGCCATACTGTATGCATGATAATACTGATAAGACATGGCAGTTTATATCCAAAGGAATAATAATATGTTCACATATTAAGAGTCCCTAGTCAGCCATTCACTCTGATATTCATTCAGGTAGTCGTTGCCCTTGCATGTTTTGTCTCATATTGTCCTGTGAGTCCCAAACATACAGACTGAACCTGTGTCACTGTTTACTGTCAAGTGTCATGGCCAAAAGACGTGGTCACACAACCGTCCAGATTTCCTGGTTCCCGTTTGTTCGTTGTTCACATTTTTTAACAACTACCCCGTCCCTCATCAATCTGAGCAAAGTAGCACAAATACCCATGATCCTTTTCACCTTCTCTCATCTCCCTTTATCACTACAGTCTTCGATATGTTTACTTCTTTAAATAAGGTGGTCTAATACTTTAAACACATGTAAAAGTAACTATTCATGCAGCTATTGTATGTTTTTTATATATGTATCGCACTTTCTTCTAAAATAACTTGATTTTGTACTGTAGTCCACTTACAACTCCCTTTTATGTCGACTTATCTTTACTAATCGTCCTTTCCCATACGTCTATAATGCCTCTGTTTGAGAATTTTATACCACTGGTCATTGAGTTTGGTCTTTGACTTATATTGTTGTTTATTTACATTCTCTTATCCCTTCCCTCATTCCTTTATAAACACTTGAGTCTTCCTCAGCTCATACCCTAGTATTACCGCATTTACCCTACTTTCCATCATTCCTTTGCAATTCCTTCTGCCTCGCCACTAAACTCTGGTTCTGACACAACATAAACAGAAGCCCTTTGTTAAACATTTCCCCTTTGATGAGGGCAGATTAAACCCCCTCTCTGCCTTGTATTCATCCAGTTTATTTATTCAGGTTCACCATTAATGTGGCCCCCTGAATGAACCCCCCTCTGGTAGGTCTAATAGTATGTTCCCAGGTGGGAGGGCATGTGTGCCGCTGGGTGTCTTGTGTTGGGGTAGATACCACCTGTGGGGGAGTTCCAGTAAGGGTTTGGGGTGGCAAAGAAGCTGGAGGAGGAGACGGGGAGGGGCTGAGGGTGAGGCGTAACAAAGTTGACTTTCTGCTGGTGGGCGTGGTAGGTGCTCATGTAGGACAGGTCAGAGGGGTACTTGTACATGGAAGATTCCGGAGGGTGTGGCTGCAGAGCCTGGGCGATGCCGTGGAAGTCGAACTTGTAGGCGTAGCGCTTGCCGTGCACCTTGGTCATGATGTTCTTGTCGTAGTAATAACGCAGCGCGCGGCTCAGCTTGTCGTAGTTCATGTTGGGCTTGCTCTTGCGCTCGCCCCAGCGCCGCGCCACCTCGTCTGGGTCGGTCATCTTGAACTCTCCATTGGTCCCTTCCCAGGTGATGCAGCTGGAGTTAGCACTGTCTGACAGGAGCTCCAGTAAGAACTGCCACAGCTGGATCTGACCTGAGCCTGAGACAGACAGACACACAGACACACAGACACACAGACACACAGACAGACAGACACACAGACACACAGACAGACAGACAGACAGACACACAGACACACAGACACACAGACACACAGACAGACAGACAGACAGACAGACACACAGACAGACACACAGACAGACAGACACACAGACACGCAGACACACAGACACACAGACAGACAGACAGACACACAGACACACAGACAGACAGACAGACACACAGACACACAGACACACAGACAGACAGACACACAGACACACAGACACACAGACACACAGACACACAGACACACAGACACACAGACAGACAGACAGACACACAGACAGACAGACACACAGACAGACAGACACACAGACACACAGACACACAGACACACAGACACACAGACAGACAGACAGACAGACACGCAGACAGACAGACAGACAGACACACAGACAGACAGACAGACAGGCAAGACAGACAGACAGACAAGTCTCAGCATTCAATACTGGAGAAATACTGACCCATTTCCTAAATTCAGATTCAGAATGCTATCTGTTAAATGTGAAGTTTTTCAATAAATGTATACATTTATATGCATAAAAATCAAATATTTTTCTGAATTCGACATCCTAAAGATAGACAGTCAAAATAGTGAGATAACAAATGGTTATCTAATATTAATGGTTGAGAACATTGATCAGCGTATTGATCAGCGATCCTCAGTGGTTAATGATCAACACATCAGCTCACCTGGATTAGCCAGTCTGCTACTCGTCGGTCCCAGAATCTGATAAGGATCTGAGAGATGGAAAATAAGGAAGATTCTCCTCAGCTTCTTCAACAACCTTTTTGTCTTGACTTTTTCTTTATTGATAAGAAAGCATCTTACCTAGCTGTGGCCTCTGGTCCTCTGTTTTGGTCACAATGGCAGGGGATGGCTGGGAACCTTGAAGGATAAAGTTCCCAAAATATTAACAGAGTGTTTCCTTGAGGGCAAGTTTCCATGTGTATAGAGTTGAAACTCCTTCTTATCTTGGGGTATACAATTTCCTGTTAGCTGATTCCTCCCACAAGGTTTTGTTTACATTCAAGTTTATCGGTTTTTCAGTACCTTACTATTGCAAACCCATTTGAAAACATTTCCTTCTAAATGAATAGCATATAAACAGAAGTATATATATTCAATAACTGTTGATGTTTAAATGAATATCTAAATAGAAACCTTTGGTAGAAGGCACAGCTTGTTGAGTCCACCCAGACCTTCTGGCAGATTCATATGACAAGTCTGTAAAGTTAAAAACATAGTTAATGTTTGTTCATTTGTACTATTTGTCATTTGTATCCTATTTGTAGTGTATTTTACATTGTATTCATTTTTATTTTATTATTAGTATGCCACATATATGTTCTATGTTTGCTCATTTCTGTTCTATGTTTGCTCATTTCTGCCACAGTGAATTCTATGTTTGTTAATCTTGCATAGCGAATAAACCCCCATTCTGATTCGGATTCATGATGACTTGCAACCTGTTGCCTGCCTTGCAGTTACCAACTGTGACCTCTAGATGGCGATATGAACCCCAGAGAGGGGGGAGAGAGTTACTGTGGTTCACCACATGGGTCTGAGGAGAGAGTGCTGCAGTGCCAAAGCTCTCCCACTCTAAACACAACCTCAACACAGAACACTGACAACAGCAGCTTTATTTTCATGAGGAGTCGGACATGTTGGGATACAAACATGACTTGGTACCAGAACACTTGTAGACAGTTACTGAGAATAATGTACAAATGCACAACATGCATGGTCGTCGATATAAAATCATATGTACAGTTAATATATGATATCTTTAAACAAGCAACAAAACAAGCAAGCAAGATGAGCAACAACCATATTATGCACCTGTATTTTTCCTTTTGTTTCACCTGAATATCGTAACCTGTTCATATAGGTCTACACTCCAAGTGTACAGGTAATTGTACCAGTGTGTAATAGCCGTGTGCTAATGTGTGTGTGAGAGACCCACCTGCCCTGACAGGCACCCTGGAGGAGTCAGCGGGATAAACTGGAGCGTTGGGGAAGATGAAGCTGGCACCTCCTAGCGAGCGGAATGAGAGCATTATTCAAGTCAGTTGAGACGGCACGTCATGATACAGTGTTCCAGTGACTTTTTAACTGTACGGGCAAACAGTCGATACACAGGGTGAAGGCTAATATGACATCATGTCACAGTGTGTGAGAGGTACAGGCTGTTAGAGCGTTATGGTTCAATGTCCTAGTGAAGCACATCATGCATTTGTGTGTTAAAGTCTATCTGTGGCCTCATCTCATCAGTGGACTGAAGCTGCAGCATCATCAGATATGAAAACACAGAAGATAACGAACCCAGGAAGAAGAGAGACACACGCTTATGACGTAGCATAGCAACAACTTTGATCACAGTGTTGTTTTGAACACATAAAGCAGTACGCTGCATGGAGAGAGTATGAAGAATGAACTGTGTAGGTGGCCAGTGTGCGCCTGATAGCAAGGGGCCACAGATAGGGGCCACAGATAGGGGCCACAGATAGGGGCCACAGATAGGGGCCACAGATAGGGGCCACAGATAGGGGCCACAGATAGGCCAAGCCAGATAAAGAGGAGGAGGAGAAGAAGGGGAAGGTGGAGGGAGTGGGGGGGGGGGGGGGGTCTCCTTACCTGTGTTGCGAGCATGCATTAACCGCGGTGAGTTTTGTAAGACTTTGTCAACATCCTCGGAAGTCAAGTGAGGAAGTGGAGCTGAGAAATAAAACATTCTTTTTTTTGAAAAAAGAAGAGACCAAAACTCCCCCCAAATAAATGAATAAAATCACCCTCTGGTGTGTGCAGAGAGGAGCGACGGGCGTTATGAGGAGGGGGGCTGTTACTGTGAGACTCTGAGAGAGGGGTAGAGTATGCGTTATGAGGAGGGGGGCTGTTACTGTGAGACCCTGAGAGAGGGGAGCAGTATGCGTTATGAGGAGGGGGGCTGTTACTGTGAGACTCTGAGAGAGGGGTAGAGTATGCGTTATGAGGAGGGGGGCTGTTACTGTGAGACCCTGAGAGAGGGGAGCAGTATGCGTTATGAGGAGGGGGGCTGTTACTGTGAGACCCTGAGAGAGGGGAGCAGTATGCGTTATGAGGAGGGGGGCTGTTACTGTGAGACCCTGAGAGAGGGGTGCAGCATGCGTTATGAGGAGGGGGGCTGTTACTGTGAGACCCTGAGAGAGGGGTGCAGCATGCGTTATGAGGAAGGGGGCTGTTACTGTGAGATCCTGGGAGAGGGGAGCAGTATGCGTTATGAGGAGGGGGGCTGTTACTGTGAGACCCTGGGAGAGGGGTGCAGTATGCGTTATGAGGAGGGGGGCTGTTACTGTGAGATCCTGGGAGAGGGGTGCAGTATGCGTTATGAGGAGGGGGGCTGTTACTGTGAGATCCTGAGAGAGGGGAGCAGTATGCGTTATGAGGAGGGGGGCTGTTACTGTGAGATCCTGGGAGAGGGGAGCAGTATGCGTTATGAGGAGGGGGGCTGTTACTGTGAGATCCTGGGAGAGGGGAGCAGTACGCGTTATGAGGAGGGGGGCTGTTACTGTGAGATCCTGAGAGAGGGGAGCAGTATGCGTTATGAGGAGGGGGGCTGTTACTGTGAGATCCTGGGAGAGGGGAGCAGTATGGAGGAGCTGTTCTGAAAGCAGCCATATCACAGGGAAACTGAACTGAATGAGGTGATGAGGAGTGAGGAGGGAAAGAGATGAAGATGGCACTGGAGACGACACAAAGCTGAATTAAAGATTTGTTAAAGTTTTTTAAAGCTAAGATATGTTGTTGAGGGAAGAAAGGGGGGGTTTGTAGAGAGAGAAAAGAGAAAGATAGAAAGAAAGAAAAAAGAAAGGAAATAGAGACAGTGTGAGTGTGTCACCCATCGCCTGAGTTGGAGGAACAGCCAATGGCACAGAAGGCCAACCCCAAATAAATATTTCATCCATTGCTGTTCACGATTTTTCCTCCTCTCCAAGATGAATTCGGCAAATGTGTGTAAATATCGGAAGAATCAGGATTTACTGCCAAAAATTAAGTAGAGGAGGAGAGAAGGGGAGGGGGTGAAGGAGAGGGTGGAGGGGCATTCCACCCTTCATCCCTGGAGCTTAAAGCCAGAGAAAGACCTTTCTATTTTACAGGCTGTGATTAGTTTTGATGTTTTTTTACTTCTAAAATCACTTCTGGTTTCTAATATGTATTTTAACCAACAAAATGTCACCATGTACTACCAGTCAAAGGTTTATAGACACCCTCCCATTCAAATGAATAAGACAATGTGCCTAACCTTTAACTGGCAATGTATATAGTAAGTGTCCTAGTAAACATACAGTACTGTAATTCACAGTACTGATCATATCAGATGTAACTGTATGTAACTAAAGACAATGTTACTCCAAATTACATCTGTTTATAATTTGTCTGTCCAATTGGGATTATGGTTCTAAATTTGCCTGTTTCTGTCAAGCTGTCGACCTGCCTGTCTGTCTGTGTGCCTCTCTATCTGTCTCCCTGTCTCCCTGCCTCCCTGCCTCTCTGCCTCCCTGCCTCCCTCTCTCTATCTCTCTGCCTCTCTGTCTCTCTGTCTCCATGCCTCCCTGTCTCCCTGCCTCTTTTTCTCTCTGTCTCCCTGCCTCCCTGTCTCCCTGCCTCCCTGTCTCCCTGCCTCCCTGTCTCCCTGCCTCTTTGTCTCTCTGTCTCCCTGCCTCCCTGTCTCCCTGCCTCTCTGTCTCCCTGCCTCTTTGTCTCTCTGCCTCCCTGCCTCTCTGCCTCCCTGCCCCCTCTCTCTATCTCTCTGCCTCTCTGTCTCCCTGTCTCCCTGCCTCTCTGTCTCCCTGCCTCTTTGTCTCCCTGCTTCCCTGTCTCCCTGCTTCCCTGCCTCTCTGTCTCTCTGTCTCCCTGCCTCTTTGTCTCTCTGTCTCCCTGCCTCTCTGCCTCCCTGCCTGCTCGGTGCTTTTCTCTCTTTGTCTGCCTGCCAGCAATTCCCATAACTCACCTCTCCAGCACATCTGGAGTGGCGTGATCGCTACCAAAACCAACACTGAGATAAAGCAAACATGAGGAGTCATTATGGGGAGAGGAAGGCTTTACTGAGGGCCTCCTGTCTGTGAGAGCATGAGGATTTTAGACAAAGAATAAATCAGAGATGATCAGAATCCTCACCAAACTCTGCCAGGCCTCTTCTGATTAGAACAAAGTGTCTCTATACACATGTCACAACATGTTATTGTCTGTAGGTTTCCATCAGTACCGGTGTTTTAAGGTGAACTTGAGCCTGTTTCGATCCTCTGTGCAGCAGAAGTGTGTGTTTGTGCAAAGTGCTACATTAGCCAAGGACAGCAAGCAAGAAGCAAGAAGCATGAAGTTCCACAGCTAAAGCAGCAAGCAGACTCATCATCCTGCATCACAGCAGTGTGCCCCCCCCCCCCCCCCCCCCATGATGTGATGCAGAGACTGTGAACAGGACTACACAGGCTTGCTACTGGAAGGCTGTGGAATCAAACCTTTACTCTTCTTTTGACCTGCTACTGAAACCGTATGTCACGTTACTTTGGGGGAAGGGTGAGTTAAGATGGTGTGCTGGCGTTGGTCAAATATTCTTCAGCACACAGCTGGAGGTAAAATACTGGAATAACACCATCCTTTTAATTAAAAAATACTAATTATAATAACTAGTCACAGCCTTCTAGTATGACCTTGTAGCTCCTTCCTCCTCAAATACCTATAATTCCACGGACCAGTGGAGGTTGAGGCACAGGTAAGGAGAGGAAGAGCAGGGGAGGAGACAGAGGTGGGACAGAGAGGTGAGGTGAGGGTGAGGGGGGAGCAGTGACTCACTCTCTCTGAGGTAGTGCAGGTGGGACAGCAGGATGTCAGCGTTGTAGCTCAGCGTCAGCCTCTGGAACTCCTCCTTGCTCATCTTGCAGAGCTCCTTGCCGTCCACGTTGTGGAAGAGAGCCGTGTCCACGTCCAGCAGACCGTACTCCTTCACTGCCCACTCCAGCCACTGGCGCACATGCTCTGTGGACCACAGAGTCGGGTCTGGGGGGGGGGGAAGGGTGGGGGGGGAGGTGTGTGAATGTATGTCTTTGAAGAATGTCGGGAACACCCCAAACCTCGCTGCATAAGGCGTCCATTATCACAACTTCAGCGTGGGATGGATTCTTTGACTTGGCTGAAATGATGTTCTGAGAGCAGAACCTTAATGCCTTCCTAAAATCACACACTCGCTGTAACAACCTTAGCAGAGGGCAGAGACTCACTGAAACAAACCCCACACTGCTCCCCTCCTCCTGCTGAGCAGCAGCAGTGTGTGACTTCTGTAACTGGAGGAGACTAGAAGGGTGATTCCCTGTGGCTGATTGCATCTGGCCAGGCTGAACTGGAGCTCCTCCACAGGCTCAACTGGAGCTCCTCCACAGGCTCAACTGGAGCTCCTCCACAGGCTCAACTGGAGCTCCTCCACAGGCTCAACTGGAGCTCCTCCACAGGCTCAACTGGAGCTCCTCCACAAGCTCAACTGGAGCTCCTCCACAGCCTCAACTGGAGCTCCTCCACAGGCTCAACTGGAGCTCCTCCACAGGCTCAACTGGAGCTCCTCCACAAGCTCAACTGGAGCTCCTCCACAGGCTCAACTGGAGCTCCTCCACAGGCTCAACTGGAGCTCCTCCACAGGTTCAACTGGAGCTCCTCCACAGGTTCAACTGGAGCTCCTCCACAAGCTCAACTGGAGCTCCTCCACAGGCTCAGAGACTCAAGGCTGACACTCACTGGGAAGGCTGTTAGGGTCTGAGAGGCTGTTAGGGTCTGAGAGGCTGTTAGGGTCTGAGAGGCTGTTAGGGTCTGAGAGGCTGTTAGGGTCCACAGGTTCCACAGGGTCCACAGGGTGTCTTAATGCGGCCAAGATTTAGAAAGGAAAGAACCAGTAAAGGGGACAGAAATCAGAGCAGAAATACGCTTCAATGTTGCTCTTGTTGATAAGAGTTTGAAAGGTGACGTTTATTTTGAGGAGACAAAAACTGAGAGGCGTCTGCAAGTGTCCATGTTTCCCTCTGTCGCATGTTTTCAGGGGGATTTATTAGGCTCAGCTAGAGTCAGAGACCATACTGTAACTGTGGGACAGGATGTAGGCTGGGTCACTTTAAAGGCAGGACTGAAATTCATCAGTGTGACTAGTAATAAGTGACCCTGCACGTTATGGAAAAGCCAGCCTTTAATGTGTGCTGCTGGGCAGATTTACAACGACCCCCCCCCCCCCACCACACTCCATTCCAAAACTAAAATATCAGGAATGTCCTGTGCATTTCCCGTACGTTGAGCAAACATGGAGGGTGACGATGACCTCCCATTCCATTCTGTGGAGCAGCAGGTCTCTATTGTCCTGCCCTGAGTGAACAGCAGAAACAGGATGTTGTTAACCTGCATCGTCATTCTCCCGGTCTGCTCCAGTGAACAGGAAGTAGCACTCTGACACAGAAGCAGATGAAGCCCAGTGTGGTGGACACTGAGGACACTGTGGACACTGAGGACACTGTGGACACTGAGGACACTGAGGACACTGTGGACACTGTGGACACTGAGGACACTGTGGACACTGTGGACACTGTGGACTCTCTGGACACTGTGGACACTGAGGACACTGAGGACACTGAGGACACTGTGGACACTGAGGACACTGTGGACACTGTGGACACTGTGGACTCTGTGGACACTGTGGACACTGAGGACACTGAGGACACTGTGGACACTGTGGACACTGAGGACACTGTGGACACTGTGGACACTGTGGACTCTCTGGACACTGTGGACACTGAGGACACTGAGGACACTGAGGACACTGTGGACACTGAGGACACTGTGGACACTGTGGACACTGTGGACTCTGTGGACACTGTGGACACTGAGGACACTGAGGACACTGTGGACTCTGTGGACTCTGTGGACTCTGTGGACACTGTGGACACTGTGGACTCTGTGGACTCTCTGGACTCTGTGGACACTGTGGACACTGTGGACACTGTGGACTCTGTGGACTCTCTGGACTCTCTGGACTCTCTGGACTCTCTGGACACTGTGGACACTGTGGACACTGTGGACTCTGTGGACACTGTGGACACTGTGGACTCTGTCCAATCATTTACTTTGAAAACATTAAGAACAAGGCTTTCTTATTGGCTGGCTAACTTTGACCATCATTGTTATTCTTGCCAAACAAGGCGCCAGAATGTAGGTGTGTTCATCTGAACGGGAGCTGATAAGAATACCTTTCACCCTTTTCTCCCCCTGCTCCTTCTGTCCTCGTAGGAAGTGGTCTAGACTAGGACCAGCTCACTAATGCTGGAGGCTCCTGTGCTGAAGATCACAAGACATTCACAGTCCCTCTTATTAGAACTCACATACTGGACTGAACTAGACTTGACTGCAATCAAATAGAGCAAAATGCCCTGCCTATTAGGGAGGGAGGGTATATTACACTTGTATTGTACCTATAGTAGCCAGCTTGTCACATCTACATCTCAGCAGCACTCTGTCATGGTGCTTGACCTCCTCAACATGGCTGCCGTTAGTGTGATGTTACCTGCAGGAACGATGACCCGACGCTCATTGGTGCTCATGTTTGGAGGAGCGATGTGTTTGTCCTCCATGTAGCTGCCGTAGCTCACAGGGGTGGAGCTGTCTGTTCCCCCTCCTCCACTGGACAGCTTGACCCCCTTCCCCGCTCCGCAGTTGTCCGGTGAGGTCCTGGCAAACAAACACACACAGTCAGGATCCATCTAGAGGTCAATTCTATAGCATACTGACGCAACCAAAACATGTTCAATATATCACACTGAGATCATCAGTTCGTTGCATGGTTGGTGCCCCATGGTAAGGAACATGGATTGTATTTATTATCAATAACAGACTGCAGATATTATGTTAAACCAGAAAGATATTGTAGGGATTGTAAGGGCCCTTAATCTTGGTTAAGGTTACAGGATCATACATTGTCGCTATCTGGCTGCTTCAAGTATCAGTCATCATCAGACATTTCCAAGATGCAGTTTGAAAGTGTGTTAATGTTGATTGTGTGGTTATTGATGCATTGTGGGACTGTCAAATCAGCAATGTAACAAACGAAAAGCAAACTAGCTATATTTTACAAACGTTGATTAAGAACAGGGTTGCAAATATATGTACAGGACAATGTAGAGCAAATCAAAACAACTTGTCATTTTTAAATCAATTACTTAAGACTGAAATGCAGGAATTATCTTTGCACTGTTGTTTCTGGTTGTTACCGCTGTGGCAGTGTATTCTGGGTAACTTGTTTTTTAAGATACAGTAGCTCGTAAAAACTTGTTTTTAAGCGCTGTTGCCCTTCCCCTTAGCCCTTCCCCTTCCCTTCAAGTATTTGGACGGCACTCACTGTCATGTAAACACGCTAAAGTATGGGGTAAGGGTTTAGACAGAGAACTGGAATTCACCCAAAGACTTCAGTTGACTGAAGCACCTGTCTGCACTTTACCAGGTGTCCTTTACGCCCTGGAGAAAAGCAGACCCTCCTGATAGTCAGTGTAAAATCCACACCTCCGTCACAAAAGCCTCTCAGAAAAACATACTTCATTACTTCACTGGTTGGAAGATGAAACCTCTCAACGTGGATTTATCATGTTAAAGGACGACCCCAATAATCTCTCCTTCATAATCCTAGCATGTGTCTCCAGTCTCCTGTTCCTTAGACCGTGTCATCCTAGTTCAGACTTCCCTCTCGCCAAAAGCCCTGAAACAAATTCTTCTGGGATGGTTCTTCTCTTATCATCTAGACGTCTCATTATTTAGTATCTTCCAGCTGCGGCTGAAACCACAGCCCTGCAGCTCTCCTGAAGCCACATGAAAAGGGCCGATTTTGGCCCAAATCAAAAACAGGAAGAGGAGGACCTATCAGGAGGACCTATCAGGAGGACGTATCAGGAGGTCCTATCAGGAGGACCTATCAGGAGGACCTGTCAGGAGGACGTATCAGGAGGTCCTATCAGGAGGACCTATCAGGAGGAACTATCAGGAGGACGTATCAGGAGGTCCTATCAGGAGGACCTATCAGGAGGTCCTATCAGGAGGACCTATCAGGAGGACCTATCAGGAGGACCTATCAGGAGGACCTATCAGGAGGACCTATCAGGAGGACCTATCAGAAAGACCTATCAGGAGGAGCTATCAGGAGGACCTATCAGGAGGAGCTATCAGGAGGACCTATCAGGAGGAGCTATCAGGAGGACCTATCAGGAGGACCTATCAGGAGGAGCTATCAGGAGGACCTATCAGGAGGAGCTATCAGGAGGACCTATCAGGAGGAGCTATCAGGAGGACCTATCAGGAGGACCTATCAGGAGGACCTATCAGGAGGAGCTATCAGGAGGTCCTATCAGGAGGAGCTATCAGGAGGAGCTATCAGGAGGACCTATCAGGAGGACCTATCAGGAGGACTTATCAGGAGGAACTATCAGGAGGACCTATCAGGAGGAACTATCAGGAGGACCTATCAGGAGGAGCTATCAGGAGGACCTATCAGGAGGACCTATCAGGAGGACCTATCAGGAGGACCTATCAGGAGGACTTATCAGGCCCCAGGCTCCTGCTGTCTCTTGCCAGGGTCAGATGGGACCAGATGGGATGGATTACAGATGGAATGTCACATGAATTCATATCAACCAGCCACAATAAAAACAATTTAAGGACCGTTTGATGGGATCAAAGTTTGTCATGTGTCAACCAAATGTTTGGCCTCAAACGGCCCTGGATAGAGAGAGGGGTTACTATGGTGACGAGCTGGACAGAGAGAGGTTACCATAGTGACACGCTGGACAGACATGTGACTTGAAGACCAGCTTCAAAAAGATACTTAAAATAAATATGACTATTTGGCCAATTTGAGGTAATGAGACACAAACAAAGACCCAAAGCTGAGGAATGATAGTGTTAGTGGGAGCCTTGTTTGCTACAGCAGAATTCAGAAAAACAACTGAATATGGTTTTCAGATTGGAATGTTAAAATGAAAACTTGATGCCTTATTTGTTGGAAATAATTTATCCCCATTGCTCCAGTATGGACCACCTAAAATGCCTTGTTTTTTCAACTTGGCTGAAATGGGAATTCCCAAAGTTTGTTTCCCTGAAACATGTTTGTAACAGTTAGTAACTGGGCCTCATAAGCAGCAGTCAGCCATGAGAAGAGCTCAGGATGTCAAAACAATCGAATCACCAGAAAGCCAACATGAGGAGACATTTCTGGTTGTTCACGTTGCACTAGGACATTCTCTCTCCTCATCAAATGAGACTTAATGTGATTAAAGATTCCATTCCTGATGTATAATGGTGTTAGAACAGTGTGATAAGGTTGAGTCAGAGATGACATGTGTGTCAGAAAGATTCCACAGGATGTTCTAATGTTCACCAGTTTGAACTGGAATTGAAGAGCAATCAAACAGTTTTGGAAGTACATTTTCAAGTTATTGCAAAAGAAACCTTGATGCCAAACTAGGCAAAAACATGTCATATGTACAGGAAGAAGGTAATCCTCTATCATCCTCTATTACTTTCAAATGAAGCTCCTTCACTTATCTTTTGGCCTTAATTAAAATAAATATTTTCAAGATAAAACTTAACGTGCCAGTACTATTGAACAATTTCTAAAAATACATGTTTTATATCAACAGTTTGGTTTAATATATTTAACAAATGGAGAAGGAAAGGACCAGAATGTCTTGGATAATTCTGTGATGAGTCTCTGCTTTATTGAGGTTAACAGTTGGGTAGAAGATCATACTGTTGCAGCTATCCAAGCACTAATTTCAAAGTATCTGTTATACGTTTGAATGTGGAAAGTGGCCATGTGGCCACATGTTCCTTTTGAAAAAAACATATCTAAGATCTGTAGATATGATCTATTATTGAGAAATGTGTTGAGTTCACACTCAAAGAAGCGTATGATGATTATGATAGCATATGATGCAAATTTCTGTAAAAACAAATCCAAACTGCAAACACACATTCCACTGTTACACAGACAGGATTCATGTTGTTTGGTAGAGAAACACTAGACTTGTGAGTGTTTTTGAGTGTTGAGTGTTGTTGAGTCTTTTGGATGTCAATGTCTGTGTGGAAACATTTCAGTACTGCGTGTGTTTACAGCTATGTCTAAAGCTGTGTCTGTGCTGTGTCTGTAGTGTGTCTGTGCTGTGTCTGTGCTGGGGTCTAGCTTTAGCAAACTGAAGCGTCCAAGTCTCAGTCAGACTAAGTATAAAACAGGAAAATCAGCAAAGAAAACAAACAAAAAGAGACATGAAAATGATGGAAGCATTAAAGGACAGAAGGACAGTTTGTGTAACAGACCAACAGCTTGGGACAACAGTGAAGGAGAGACCAGGTACCCCCCCCCCTGGAGAGCAGACAGACCCCAGCCTGCGTCCCCAAGCTAACACTGTTCATTGTTCTCTAGGCTTGGCTGAGGTTAATTCATCTGCCATGAACCAAAGCTCTAAGGCTTCACTTCCTGTTAGAACCTTACCTAGCTTGGTGGGTCTGCAGTGGATCCCACTGTGGGTTCTGGGTTCTTCACCCTCTGCTCACCCATGATATCCAGACAATGAGGGTTAAACACCCCAAGACCCAACCTCACCCTCACATCAACACACAGCATAACACTTTCCAGCGCCCGCCCCCTCCCTCCCTTCATATACGTCCTGGTTCAAGACCTTAAACCATAACTCAAGAAGAGGTGAAGGAAAGCCGGGGTAATGTAAATCTCTTCTGGGCGGATTTATTTACAAAATAATTATCTTTATTTGGGTTCCCCAGATATTATCCACACATGCAGGGCCAGATCTCCGCAGCACACAGCTGCCTGTAAGGCTGCAGGTCACCCTGCCTCTCAGGCTAACATCTGGAGAGTCTGCTTGATGTATGTCACACATCATCTTCTAACTTCCTGTCATATATGTCTGCTCATCTCAGATCCTCAGCTCTGACTCCTACTAAATACTCTCCTCTTAATCCTCTCTGATATTCAAGATAGAAAAAAGGACAGTTTCAATTCTCCGTTTGGAATGTTTGACTTGTAATTGATTTCATTCGTTTGCAATTTTATTAATCATCAATTTAATTTAACTTTGAGCATTCTTGCTCTGATTGAACCCATATAGTTGGAGTATTGGACTCATGAGGTTAATGTTAGTGTAGATAATTTTCTCTCTTGCTTTAAGCTGTAGGGGAATAGTTGTTTGTTTGGCTAATATTTAACCCCCTATAGCGCACATACACACATGAATACACACACGGCCTGTGTATTAAAACACCTGCAGCTGTCACACCTCTCTGTCTTAAAACTTTGCGTACTGTATTTCTGCCTGGCTGTGCAGGTTATCCCAATGTGGCTCCAGACACTCAGGGAGGAGTAGGGGTGGGGTAGGGGGGTGGGGGTGGGGGGGGGGGGGGGGCAGGAGCAGCATTTCTGTCTGAGTGTTGATCTCCCTTGTAAATCTTCCTTTTGCTCCCTGACTCGTCACTAATTGGAACAATCTTTCCCAGTGTCTCACTGCCAGATAAATGAGACCTTCTCTCTGTGTGCCTGTGGAAGTCTGCTGCAAAGATGGAGTGTGTGTGTGTGTGTGTGTGTGTGTGGAGGACGGCTGGAGGTTGGAGGGGAGTTTTGAAGGGGCCTTTGGAGAGTGTGTGAGATGTGTTATTAATATGACCTGAGGAACGAGGGGGGGGGGGGGGCATACAGCTGTTTGGAGTTAAGAGATTCCAACAGCAGCAGCTAGCCATTGGCTGAGTGTTGCCGAGTTGGGCCTGTGTGTGTGTGTGTGTGTGTGTGTGGGTGGGTGTGTGTGTGGGTGTGTGTGTGTGGGTGGGTGTGGGTGTGTGCGTGTGTGTGGGTGTGTGTGTGTGTGTGTGTGTGTGTGTGTGTGTGTGGGTGTGTGTGTGTGTGGGTGTGTGTGTGTGGTGGCGGAGGTCTCTGTCAGCAGTCAGACCAACTCTCCCATTGTTTCCCCTCTTCTGCCCCAGTCTTACTTTCAGTCAGGCCCTGTCACTGTTTGGCCAGTGCTGTGGCCCCTCCACCATCACAGGCCCTGTCACTGTTTGCTCAGTGCTGTGGCCCCTCCACCATCACAGGCCCTGTCACTGACGATTGACGAGCAGCCTTGGGGTGTAAAACAACATGCCAACCCCCCCTCCCCACCCCCACCGCTACCCCCATTCCCACCTTCAACTGGGCTAAACCCATCCCCCCAGCCTGCAGTGTTTATTAAAACTTTACAGTGCCGGCTTTGCAAGGCAGCCTGCAGCAAACCAGTCTGTTTCTAAGGAGCATTCATAGAAATGCCAGACAATGGACAGGAAACCATGGCCGGCATGCCGCCCGCCTGCAGCACACAAGCCCAACCCTAGACCCTGTGCTGGGGCACACAAGCCCAGCTGCAGACTCTGTGCTGGGGCACACAAGCCCAGCTGTAGACCCTGTGCTGGGGCACACAAGCCCAGCTGCAGACTCTGTGCTGGGGCACACAAGCCCAGCTGTAGACCCTGTGCTGGGGCACACATGCCCAGCTGAAGACCCTGGGCTGGGGCACACAAGCCCAGCTGTAGACCCTGTGCTGGGGCACACAAGCCCAGCTGTAGACCCTGTGCTGGGGCACACAAGCCCAGCTGAAGACCCTGGGCTGGGGCACACAAGCCCAGCTGAAGACCCTGGGCTGGGGCACACAAGCCCAACCCTAGACCCTGGGCTGGGGCACACATGCCCAGCTGAAGACCCTGGGCTGGGGCACACAAGCCCAGCTGAAGACCCTGGGCTGGGGCACACAAGCCCAGCCGTAGACCCTAGGCTGGGGCACCCTGGCTGCAGCTCTCTGACCCCCTGGGGGAGGAGTCTCCATGGAACACCCTCTCTATCCTGGCAAGCCTGCTCCATTAAGGCCAGGATGTTACTCAGACGTATCATGTCATGTTGCTATAGTTGGATTATCCTGTCAGAAAAACGTGCAGCGCAGCAGCAGACGACCAGGCAGGCTAACCTTCAAACAAGCTCACAGCCTTAAGTGGAGCTTTTGTTGAAATACGTTCATTTAGTGCATGAAAAGTGCACTCAGTGCTACAGCGCCACAGATGTACTAAGGTTTACACTGTAGTCATAACCAAAAAGACTTGTTACTGTTCTATGATAACACTACAACAAGATCATCTGACCAGTGTCACTGTCCGCTCTGCTCACCTGTTTCCATTGACCTGGCCACTGTTGCACTCCATCTTGATGGTGACCTGGCTGGGGGACAGCCAGTCCTGCTGGGTCACCCCAGGACTCATCTTGGCTGCCTGGCTGTAATCACTGGCCGAAGACGCTGTCATCCTCGTCTTGGGATGCTGGGAAGTTCCGTAGGCACACTCGAACAGTGACTGGTCCTCACTCACCACCGACAACGCTTCCTGTGCAACATTGGGGGGAGCGGCGGTTAGCAAATCCCATAAAACCCTTGAGAAGCTCCGGTCGATTATACATTTAAACAACCAAATAATAAGATTTGACCAACCGTCTTCCTAGTCCTGTCTTTCTTATACTTTTTTTTACAAAGTTTGTTCTGAAATGTGTCCAATTTCGCAACAAGTAAAATACAATCAAGTCTCAAGAGTTTTTCTGTCACAGTAGAACTGGAAGAAGAAATGTTGTGAACTGTTTACATCTAAACAGTAAGTAGAGCTTTTGAAAAATACGTTTGAGATGCGTACTTTTTTCAGGTTTATATGTTCTATTTCTGTTTGTTTTTTTATATATATGTATAATAGTAGAATAAGAAATAACCTTTTCAGGTTAAAAAAAATAATACAATAAAGAAAATAATACAATAATATTTTTTATGTAATTCTGCATCGTATTCCTTTAGATTTTGAATGCTAAGGGTCCACCATGTATTTTTACTTAAATATGGTGTAGAGGATAGTAAAGTCTAATGTAAGAAGACCACAGCAAAGACCACAACCATGTTCATAGGAGGGTTATCTCATCTCTAAATATCCTCCCTAAAACCACACTGTTCTTAAGGTCTGACTTAACACACAGAGTGAGATTGCACTGTTACTAAGAAAGATCACCATCTCACATGGTAAAAACATGCGACTGAATACTCAGAGGGAGTTGATTTCAAAGTCCTTTCTGGAATTTGACTCTGAAGGAACAAGACTAGTGGTCTATGACGCATGCTCACCTTTTCCCACAAGCGGCACAACAAACACATTTGTTCCCAGTATTGTTTAGTGTTGTGAAGCATGTGGCTCAGGTCACAACCTTGTCAAACACAACCAAGATAAAACTGTAGATCTGTCTTCATCTGCCCTGTCTCACATCCTCTTTGCCCCTTTTCTCTGTCTGTCTGTCTGTCTGTCTCTGTCTCTCTGTCTCTCTCTCTCTGTGTATCTGTCTGTCTGTCTCTCTCTCTCTCTCTCTCTCTGTTTCTGTCTCTCTCTCTCTCTGTCTCTCTCTCTGTTTCTGTCTCTGTCTCTCTCTCTGTCTCTCTCTCTCTGTCTCTCTCTCTCTGTCTCTCTCTCTGTCTCTCTCTCTCTGTGTATCTGTCTGTCTGTCTGTCTGTCTGAGCTCGGCCTCAAATCAGTTAGGAGGAAAAGGAAACGGTTTGGGAAGCCAGATTAATGAGTCCAGGTCCTCCCTGATACAGAGTCTCGGCTGTGAACCACATCAGCCTCACCTGACAGAGGAAAGAGAGGGAGCGGAACACAAGAACAACTGACAGGTTCACATCCCAAAAACAAACATGAAGCAGCTCAACAGGGATGGAGGCTGAGTCAGGCTGAATATAAGCAGAAGACAGAAGAGACCAGATCAAATCCTTTATGATTAGCGTGAAACTAGGAGCACATGCAGCTTTTGTTTGTTCAGCCCAAACAAAAGAAAACCCATATCCACTCCTGGCTAATGGAAGGCCAGACCGATCCACACATCCTGAACTTTGATCCTATAGAAAAGCCCATCAAGTCAAGAACCAATTACTATGTAGATCATTGATAGCGGTGTTGATTAAAACCATTGTAGGGAATTGCTTGGAATCTATTAAGTGTATTTAGCGTTACTGATTGAGGCTAGGTGATCATCCTTATGGAAAATGTTTGGGAAAATCATGAATGAATATATAAAATTAGCCCAAAACCTAAAACACTACATGCTGCTTAGTTTTTGTAAAGAGATTAAGATATTCCATCAATACCATGATAAAATAAGAAGTTAAAATAATCATGTATGGTTTCAAATGAACTAGTTGGGACAACAAGAATAGTCTGGCCAAGTCAACAACGTTGTCCAGAGCTGAGAATTCCTCCATGGACCATTATTCTTTGTTGCGGAAAAGTGAAAGATTGTTTCACAACCTTTGGCGTCCCTGCCAAAAAAAACAAACCCAGAATTCTGGAGAGAGGAGTAAAGCAACGTTCTACTTTACATCTAGTCCTTGGGAGGTTAACACATGAAGAACACACATGAAGGGAGGTGCCTGGTCAAAGTTAACACTGTGTTTTAGTGACTAAATGACACTATTCGGCAGCCAGCTCAATGGACTTCTGGGAAGAAAAATGAACTATTGACCACAGGGCAGCTGGCTCAAATAAAAACTCTCGGCCTCCATGAAGCCTTTGGAATTGCCACTATAAATATTGAGCTTTTATAGTGGAAAAGTGCTATTGTGTATTGTTAATTTCACCGAATATAATGCTGTGTAAATCACATTTAACAACAATCAGTTCTATTCTTCTGGATGATTCTGCCAAACATGTTGGTGGTCATTTCTATCAGAATAAAATAAAAATCGTAGTTCAGGGAACTTTGGGCCATATATACTGGCATTTATACTATGCATACCATATCTACATTTTAGAACAGCTTTTTCCACAAAGGAAATGCTATTGGAGTGCTTTAGTTTTCTAAGAATAGTAAGTTTTACCACACAAAAATTGTGAAGATTGAAAGAGCTAAAGTGTTTGAGTAACTCATAGTCCAGTAGCAGCAAGTCTGGTGGTTCTAAATCTAGGCCACTAAAAGATAGTGTAACTATTCACACAGAGCAAATTCAGGCTAGAGAGATGCTGACGAGGCGTGGATCTGTAGACAGGAAGCAGCGACTCTCACAGCCTTTCCTGCATTGAAATGTCCAGATAGAGAGAGAGAGATGGAGGACAAGAGGAAGCGCTTGTCCGTCAGCCTTCTGATTGGAACTGCAGAGAGCCAATGGAATAGCCAGACAAACTGGGAACAGAGGGAGAGAAAACTGAAAGAAAAAAGTAAGAATGTTGAGAGAAAGATACAAGAAATATGAGAACACACAAACAGAGAAAAGAAAAGGAGTAAATGAGAATGGGGGGGTACTGTCGAGCGAGAGAAGGAGGGAATTGGAGAAAGAAAGAAATGGATGTTTACCATGAGGTAAGAAAATGAAAAGGGGTAAATAAATGCAAGGGGGGGGGGAGACATGCTCATCCATTTCTAAAAGGACACTGGGTAATAAACGGCCCAGTAAGGTCAGTGGTGGAGGTTGTGGCTCATCAGGGGCATCATCCTGGATGTTGTTTTAACAGCCCCTCCCCATTCCACCAATCATTCAACTATTTCTTTTCCAAGGGGTTTGATGACAGGATGAATGGATATCACAGTGGAAACTAACAGAAATGTTTGTCTCAGACAATATGAAGGCTTCAAATGATCAACCTACAGAAACCTAGTATTTTACAAGTGGGAACTTTGTTACATTATGAGATGAACAAGAGCATCAGTTATGTCAGCACGCGAAATATTGTTTTGAAATCAGACACAATAGTGAGTGTGTGTCTCTGTAGAAAGCAGACAGTGAATCATGTCCTGGTTTGGCAGCAGTGTTATGTTGCGGTTCAGAACTCTTATGAAAGGTGAAAATCAGTCAAGGTGAAACTTGGAGCGGTTAATGTCAAAATATGGCAACAGAGTGCTTTAAGGTTGTGAAACCTTAGCCACAATCTGACAAGCCACAACCACAAACCATAGAGTGACCCTAGTGTTTATACAAGGCAGGCCATCACACTTAATTATTCATGTGTTTGTGGAGCGCAAGTCCTGACCAGACTAAGTTAGAAACATATCCAAAACTCTTCCATTTATTTTGACTTTCCAAGAGTTCAAGGAATACACAGTATGTAAAGGACAGACTCTGATCTTCACATTAGAAGCATTTCACAGTAACCAGGACAGCAGTTTTAACCTGATCCTTTCTGCTAACTGACCGTTGCTGACTTCAATCTCAATGTTAACACTAGTGAAACCATTGCACAACTAAGCAGTACTGTTGTAACAGAGGAACTAGACCATACTTTCCACATAAACTTCACTATTGCACTTTCCCAAATATGACTACAAGCTGTATTTCTTTCAATAGTTTGGTAGTAGTGCTTTATTGTTCGCTTCCTACAAGTAGACTACTGCCAGTCTGAGGTGCCTGCCTTACATTTGTAAACTGTTCAGCTAAATGCTCTTATAGTTCTTTCCTTGGCACTTATTGGTTCTCACAATGTGTGTTTCATAATCTATAAACCTGCTATGTTTTTGGGTCTATCACGTTGCTATGATCAGTGACCGATGCTCTTTTGTAAAGCTCTCATCTTGTAAGTCCCTTTGGATAAAAGCGTCTGCTAAATGAATAAATGTAATGTAAATTTAGTAACAAGGCTTGGATTTACTGGCATTGCATGCAGATGAATAGAAGATTCGCAAATCTTGTTTTAGCTCGAATCTCTACTGAAAATGAGGGTTAGTTAGGGTCTCAGTATTTTTCTATAAAAACCACTTTCCCAACTAACCCATGGGGTCAAGTTAACAGGGATCACTATGCTTCTGTCCCTGACATCTCAACACAACTATCTCTTCTTGTCAGGGATTGTTTTACTGTCTTTTTACTCTATGTCTGTATTTTATTATTATTATCTGTATTTTATTATTAGTAGTAGTATTTTACTATCACTGTAAAGCGCTTTGTGACCTCATGTCTGTGAAAGGCGCTATATAAATAAACTTTACTTACTTACTTACTTACTTCTTCATGAAATAGTGAGATTCTCTCTCTAAACACTTGTTTTTCTACTCTTATGTCTGCTGATTTGTAAGACAGCTGTTTATTTCATCATAACATTGTTTTTGTGATGGCGAAACATCCATGTTTTACCCCTGACAACATTCTCTCCTTGGCAGGGTTAGAACTCTTTTAACGAGCGCCATGTTCAGTAAAGTTACCAGGTCAGTGGTTGTACCTGACCTACTGGACCAATTTGAGAAGTTAGTAAAAATGTGCAAAACCATTTCAGTCCATTATTCTGGGAACTCATGAACTCTTCTCGTTACAAGATCTCCATAGCAACTTAATAGTTTGAAAGCTCTTGTAAAGTAAAAATCAAGCAATATATTGTATTTTTGTATAAATAATTAAATTAAAACAATACCCAAGCAGAAAATCTACATCCACTAAATTGCTTTTGTAGGCAGTTAATATAGTTTTTACTTCATGTCATAGCAGAATTAAAAGTATGAAGGAAAAACCAATATTGTCTTATAACCATTCTTACTTGCAGTTGATGGATAGCTGTCTCATTTTTTTATCAGCATTTTATTTATTGAAGTTTCTATATTTGTATGTATGTTTTCAATTATTAATGATGTATGTCACTCTCTCAATTGTTGTTTAGTGGATGAGATAACCCATTCAAATCACCTTGCACCCGTTCAAATCACCTCCCAGAGAAGGTCAATACCCTGAAATTTGGGGAATCTATTCAGACCATCCAAATAGGAAAAAGGAAATTTGCAAAGGACAAAGAGGAAATCTTGTCTCACCGCTGTGACAGAAGGGTGTTTCCCTTCGCTTCATCTGAGTTTCAGAGTAAAGACGAGGCATAACATCATGTTTTCTAAATGTTAAAAATATTCATAATAATCTGTTAAAGCGCAATAAAATAGACTCACCTTGATGGTGCTGGCCATATCGATCAGGACCTTTCAGTCCTGGAAAAAAACTCACTGATGTGAATTGAAGTGGATTTTTTTTTTCTGAACAGCTAGCTGGTTGAGGTTTCACTAAGTGTTGTTTAGAGCGGATGAGATTGTGCTAACGCTGGGAAGTGAAGTCAGCCAATAGCAGGAAGAGGTTTCTATTGGTTCTGCCCACCGCAGCTCCAAGAAACAGGATATTTGGGAGTGAGGAGATAAGAAGGGCTAAAAACAATGCTGTTATTTTGATGATGTGTGTTAGAAGATTTGAAGGAGGGGGTCAGTTTAAGATGGAGGTGGTGGTGGGGATTAACAAGAAGACCCCTCTAACATTAGGGTCTCCATTGAGACAGGAGGCAGGTGCAAAATGGGAACATTGTGTTTGTATGTGTGTATGTGTGTGTGTGTTTGTGTGAGTACAGTTTTGATAGTGTGAGTTTCTCTATGAAAGTATGCAACAGTGTGTGTTTGCTGAAGCATGCACACCAGGGTGCAATTCAGTGCAGGTGTGTGTGTGTGTGTGTGTGTCACTCTTGCACGCTAACACCGGTGACAGGATGCAGATGTATGATGGTTCAGTCCAGACGTGACACGCTTGCCTGCCCCGGACCCCCAGGAGGGTCACATGTCACAAGCGGCAACCCCAACCCAGAGGAACTCCTGCCTGCCTGCTAACACTTGGCACTGAACACTAAATACTGAACACTATAGTCAAAAACATGACACACATTAGAGCTTCACACTTCCAAACTGTTATCCTTTTGACACACTTGCTGAGTGGCTAGCTTGTTCGTCCAATACACCTTTTCTAGGTTACACACCCTCCAGCTTAATAAACAGTTATGCCTTCAACGCCCAACATAATATTTTCTCACACACTGACCATCACAATGAATGAACGATGCCTGAATGGAGGTGAGGGTTTGGAATGCGTACAGCCCTCCAAGGTGTCCCAGACCCTGGCTGGGCTTCCAGGGAGGGTCAGAGGTGAGAGCTCCACAAAGCTGAGCGACCCAGATAAGGAGGTGAAGTCAAGGAGAAAGTCAAGGAAGGGAAATCAGAGCACAGCCTCTCACATCCTGCCACCGAGCCTCTGTCAAAACACACCCTGTGACCAGCCCGGGACTCACACACACACACTCACACACACACTCACACACGCACTCACACACACACACACACACACACACTCACACACTCACACACACACACACTCACACACGCACTCACACACGCACTCACACACACACTCACACACACACTCACACACGCACTCACACACGCACTCACACACGCACTCACACACACACTCACACTCACACACACACTCACACACACACTCACACACACACACACACACACTCACTCACTCACACACACACTCACACACACACTCACACACTCACACACACACACTCACACACTCACACACACACACACACTCACACACACTCACACACACTCACACTCACACACTCACACACACTCACACACACACTCACACACACACTCACACACACACACTCACACACACACACTCACACACTCACACACACTCACACACACACACTCACACACACACACACTCACACACACACACACTCACACACACACACACACACACACTCACACACACACACACACACACACACTCACACACTCACACACACACTCACACACACATACACTTAGATCAGACTCCACCTGCAGTCTGACCTGTGACCTGCAGGTCCCCTTCAGGTTCAAAATCGAACGCCCTGCCGTTGATCATGTTAGGTTCCTGCTTGAGATGTTGCAATCAAAGACAACAACTACAAGGAGTCCAGTTGGTTTCAAGATGCAACTACAAACTGC